>JABMCL010003248.1:937500-940000 GCA_018857735.1 Alviniconcha marisindica
TTTCACACAGCTCCTGAGGTCTGAGTAAGTTTGTAACAGACAACTCAAATTATATCAGGCGTTTCTTCTATAACCGCTTCTATAACCGCTAGCACAAGTAAAACCAAAATAGTTTGAATCGAGACGGAACTCAGTTTTTACCCGGGGCGGACGCGCCTCATGTTTACGTGCGTGCTTCGATGGTATTTTGCTTCCACACTTTTATTAGTTACTCAGACCTTTCGGAGGACTCTGACAGCGCCGGTGGACAGCTGCGCAAAAATAAAGTGCCCCTTCAGTTATTCTGGCAGAATTTGGAGGAAGGTGCAGGAAAGCGATGCTCGGAGTGTGGCTTTCACGGTCACTTCAGTAACCAGCACCTCTCTTTATTTCTGTTTCGGTGCAGGTGCACCACGAGTGTAGCGGAAACTCAACACCTGTCCTTGTTTCTGTCCCGCTGCAGGTGCACCACGAGTGTGTCTGGAACTTCCACGGTCGCTTCAGTAACCAAAACCTGTCCTTGTTTCTGTCCCGCTGCAGGTGCACCACGAGTGTGGCTGGAACTGACTGGAACTGACTTTCACGGTCGCTTCAGTAACCAACACTTCTCCGTGTTTCTGTCCCGCTGCAGGTGCACCACGAGTGTGGCTGGGGCTGCCACGGCTTCTTCGAGCCGGCACGCTACAACAGCTCGCGGGCCAAGTGCATCAAGTGCGGCTACTGCAGCGTCTACTTCTCGCCCAACAAGTTCATCTTCCACTTCCACCGCACGGCGGACGCCAAGTACCACCACCCGGACGCCGCCAACTTCAACTCGTGGCGCCGCCACCTCAAGCTGGTGGGCACGGGCAACGACGAGGAGGCGCACGTGTGGGAGGACGTCAAGGCCATGTTCAACGGCGGCACCAGGAAGAGGATCTTCTCCTCCAGTCCTAGGACAAGTAGGTCACCTGACCTCTTTAGGTAGAAGGGGTTGGGGGGGGTTGGGTGGCACGTGTGTGATGGGGGGCGGGGGGGGGGCGGGGGGGAGACGTCAATGCCATGGCCAACGGCGGCACCAGGAAGAGGATCTTCTCTTCCAACCCCCGGACAAGTAGGTCACCTGACCTCTTTGGGCAGAAGGGGAGAGGTGGAGGCGACGGAGCGGGGGGAGGGGGGTAGAGGGAAGGGGAAGGTGTGTTTGCATTTGTTCAACGGCGGCACCAGGAAGAAGATATTCTCCTCCAGCCTCAGGACAAGTAGTAACTAGACCTTATTCAGCCGAAGGGGAGAGAGTGGATGATTGGTCGACAGGCGACGAGGAAAGAGGGGGGAAGGGCGGAATAACAACAACAACAGCAACAACAACAACAACAACAACAACAACAACAACAACAGCATCAGCAGCAACAACAGCAACAGCAAACAAACAAAGATATAACAATAAAACAACTAAAACAAAAAGAAAAACAAACAACAACAACAAACACACACACACACACACACACACACACACACACACACACACACACACACACACACACACACACACACACACACACAAACAAACAAAACAAAAACATCGTCCTCTTCACCTTTATTTTGCACTCTTCTCCACAGGCTCGAGCGTCTCCAGGTCGGAGTCCTCCTCGTCGTCCTCGTCAGCCGCAGACTCGAAGAAGAAGCCCCCCAAGCTGGGACAGCACGGTGCAGACCTGCAGGTGGCCCCCAAGCACCCCTTCCCCACCCACACCTTCAACCCGTACACCTGGGGCTACGGGGCCGGCGCCAAGCCCTCCTACCCTTTCGTCTCCGTCAACACCTCCCAGTCCCTCTGCTTCGGGTTCCCGCCGCCAGGGGCCGCCAAAGACAACGTGGCTCCGGACAACGCCTTGCTGAAGGGCGGGATGACGCCACTTCCGGCCCCCTGGCTGGGCCGCAGCGCTCTGCCCTTCTCCAACCTGGACGCCTTTTGGGACAAAGCCTTCGGCCTCCCTCGTCCGCTAGGAACCGGCGGGGTTGCCGGGGGGTTCAGAACCGCCGGGATGTACCCCCCTTCCGTCGCCAAATCCCACAGCGGAGGAGGAGGAGGAGGAGGTGGTGGTGGTGGTGGTGGTGGTGGTGGAGGAGGAGGCGGAGGTGGGGGGCATCTAGGAGAAGGTCTGAACGACGAGGGAAGAATGATGATGGAGGAGGAGATGGAGGAAGGAAAGAGGAAGCTGGAACGGAGGGAATCCTCCTCCCTGGACATGTCCAGAGACTCGCACCCTTCCCACCCGGCTGGCGCCGGTGTTCACGCCGCCGACAGACTGTCCGCCTTCCGCCCAGTGGGCAGGAACAACCCTCACACCGTGGAGGAGGACGACCAAGCCTCGGCAGGAAGTGACGCAACGGCGGGAGAGGTCGACGAAACGGAAGAGATTGACGTCATGGAGGAAGACTTCAGTTCTCCCCAGGACCTCAGTCGGCCGGAGCTGCGGGAAGTACAGAACGATAGTGTTGTTGACAGCAAAGGGAGAACCAAGGAGATAGAGAAGGAGGA
>JABMCL010003248.1:945000-990000 GCA_018857735.1 Alviniconcha marisindica
ATATCGAATTTCCAAGTCACACCTTTTTTTATTTTTGAAATAATGAGTTCCTTGTTCATTTGATTTTCGATTCTCCTTTAAAAGAAAGTAAATACATAACGTCAGTCTAATCCACGAACTGCTTCTAATTTCTCCTTGATGTGACATAATATGGGTAAAAAAATCTACAAAGGATTTAAAATGTATTTCTTGACTGACTGATTTTTTTTTTCCTTACGCAAATCAATCTCTCTCTTCTTCTCTCTCTCTCTCTCTCTCTCTCTCTCTCTCTCTCTCTCTCTCTCTCTCTCTCTCTCTCTCTCTCTCTCTCTCTCTCTGTATACATATATACAGAGATCAGAAGCTGTGTGAAAGTCGAGGTGGCCGCCCTGGGGTCCCCGTTCCGATCGTATGGTTTCTGTGGACATAAAGCAACATTTGAAGAAGAAGGATTGTATATAACACGAAGAAATGTAAAACATTCTGGATCCCCTTTCCTTCCGCCCCCCCCCCTCCTCCCCCTCTAAAGTTTACTTGGTCCGCCTTAAAAACACAACAGGTGACTAGGCTTGGGCATACAATTAATGTTAAGGGTAGTGTGTTAGTTTTTGTTCTAATACAATCTGAAACAGAATAAAGTATAAAGTGTATGTGTAGAAATCAACAAAGAAATGGAGTTATTTAGCGTTCGAAAGACGTCGCCAGATCACATCACATCAACAAAGACTTGAACCGCCTATGGTATAACTTTCACCTGGCATGCGATTAAATACAGGGTACATAAACTCCGCCGAAGATACAGCCTCCAATATCCTTTTGTTCTAATCCACTCTTCTTCTTCTTCTTCTTCTTCTTCTTCTTCTTCTTCTTCTTCTTCTTCTTCTTCTTCTTCTTCTTCTTCTTCTTCTTCTTCTTCTTCTTCTTCTTCTTTTTCTTCTTCTTCTTCTTTAATTCTTTCTTTCTTCTTCTTCTTCTTCTTCCTCTGCTTCTTCTTCTTTCTTTGTTTCTTTGTTTCTTTTTTCTTTTCTTCTTCTTCTTCTTCTTCTTCTTCTTCTTCTTCTTCTTCTTCTTCTTCTTCTTCTTCTTCTTCTTCTTCTTCTTCTTCTTCCCCTCTTTCTTTCTTTCTTTCTTTCTTTCTTTCTTCTTCTTCTTCTTCTTCTTCTTCTTCTTCTTCTTCTTCTTCTTCTTCTTCTTCTTCTTCTTCTTCTTCTTCTTTTTCTTCTTCTTCTTCTTCGTTTGAGTATGGTTCTGCGTCAAATGGTCAGTCCGGTGGTGGTTTGGCTAAAGGTTATAGTCCTCAGAAGGTCCTCCAGTTTGCCCCACAGTTGTCTTTGAAGCGTTGCTCCGTAAAGGCCAATGCTACCTTCTTGCTTCTCTGAAGAGGGGCAGTAGAGCGTGCTCTGGGGACTGTAGTCCTGTCTGGCATGGGCATGCAGTCTTCAGAATGTGCCAGCCTTAGTCGGCACATGTGTTGGGTAGCAGGCCGCAGTGTCCATCCCTAAGACGAAAGACGGTGGTCTCGTGTTTCTAATACACTCAATAATTTGTTTTCCTCCAGAAGAGCTGTTCCAGTCACTGAAGCGAGAACTGTGCAACAGGAAGAAGAAGGAAAAGGAAGTTTCCATGCTCAGAGGTGAGATATTTTGCTTTGCAATAATTTATCACGTGCGCTAGAGGCTAGGTACGTGGCTTCCAAGCCTGTCGCCGTCACATTTGTTCAAGAACTGCTGACGACACCTCTTGTCCTGTACACTTGCAGTCTGTGTATGAACTGCTGACGACATCACTTTTTCCGTACACTTGCAGTCTGTGTATGAACTGCTGACGACATCACTTTTCCCGTACACTTGCAGTCTATTTATGAACTGCTGACGACATCTCTTTTCCCGTACACTTGCAGTCTGTGTATGAACTGCTGACGACACTTCTTTTCCCGTACACTTGCAGTCTATGTATAAACTGCTGACGACACTTCTTTTCCCGTACACTTGCAGTCTATGTATGAACTGCTGACGACACCTCTTTTTCCGTACACTTGCAGTCTATGTATGAACTGCTGACGACTCATCTTTTCCCGTACTGACAGACAGACAGACAAACAGACAGACAGACAGACAGACAGACAGACAGACAGACAGATTTTAAATGAAAGATGCCTTAGCCTGCAGCTCTACAGGTATCTAGGCCATACCCTTTAGAAAGCAGTTGGCTAAACTCATCGACTGTGACAACACTGAAACTCATAACGATAACATATTTAAAACAAAAACTTTGCAGAGACTTTCCAAGAGGAGGTAACCCGAGAGAAGGCCTTTCGAGATCAAATGGCGAGACAACTCGAGGTTTTAAGAGGTGAGGGCTACACTTACCATGATTTAGGTTTAGTACGAAAGAAGTTTGGTGCGCGCGTGTGTGAATAACCATATTGTATTTATACAGTGGGGGGGGGGGGGGGGGGGGGGGGGGGGGGGCTCCAAATACCTAACACAAGTACAACAAGGACCTGAGTCGCCTACGGTAACTCTCACCTGACATGCGCGTAAATGCAAGGTACATAAACTCCACCAGAGGTGCATCCTCTATTTCTACCCATAAGGCTTGCTGTGATTCTTCGGTTCGGTTCCGCATTAAACTGACAGTTCTGTGATCAGTAACGTTTCCGTAAAGCGACTTTTTTAAATTTCACAATTAATCTGAACACGCCTAGGTGCATTTATTTTTGTTTGTCTTTTCACAGAGACTCTTACCAACGAGCTGGAACAAGAGCGAAAGGTACGCTTCTCGCTACAGCAGAAACTGAAAGGTGAGACTTTTTTGTTCCTCTGATTGAGCGCTGCTTTACGTCCACAGAAACCGTAGACATAGAGACAGAGACAGAGAGAAGCACACACACACACACACACACACACACACACACACACACACGCACACACACACACACACACACACACACACACACACACACATACACACACACACACACTACACACCCCCCCCCCAAAAAAACCCCTACACACACACACAAAACACACACACACACGTGCAAACACACACATACACACACACACTCACACCCCACACACACACACACAAAAACCCCACACTTTACACACACACGCACGCACGCACGCACGCACGCACGCACGCACGCACGTGTGTATTAGGGACGGGAGCCCAGGATGGCCACATCGACTTTCACACAGCTCCTGAGCTGTTGTTTCTCTACTTTTCTCCGTGTTTATAACTCCGTACCGTCCCTGAACTGGTTGGCTTTTGCAAACCACGGACACAGTTCTGAGGCACAGTCTCTGAACCATCTCTTTTCCCCGACAGAGGAGAGAGGATTAACACCATTCTGCCCCAAAGAAGCAAGCAAGACAACAAGTGTCACCAGATTTCTCTTAGATAACAAATTGTGATCCGAACACATAAAAGGTTCAAAATAACGCTACATATTAGGACATGCGAATTTTCGGGGTAATCCCCTTAATCATGCTACAATACGACACTTAAACAATAAATAAACGGTGAAAAACGATGAAAAATGAGATGGAGAGATAATCCACTTGTCTTTTTGGGGGTGAACAGTGTCCTTTTTTTTTAACATAAATTCTGTTGAGGGAGATCACTCTGACAATTTCTTTTAAACGAGGGAGAGAAAAAAAAATCCCAGACATCGGAACAAAAACATAAAAACTGATTTTTATTTAATTAAAAAGAAGAAGAAAAAGAAAAGAAAATACACACACATTGTATCATGAAATGAATGCAATTTTGCTGCAGTCCCCTAATCAAAACAGTTTTCCTTTCAAACGTTACATGATTCAGTCGTTTAGAGAAGTTGAAAACGTTTCAGACACTCACGCTACTGTCACAGTAATCTCACTATTTACACACAAAACCAGCACCACGGGTTAAAGTTGCACACAAAACTTGTGTACTTTGGTAATGTATGGGCAAGCGTAAAGACAGGAACTCTAAGGTGCTTCATTAAAGAAAGACAAATCGCGTGTTTCGGTTATAGCTGTTAACAAACAGTTAATCCCATCTCCCCTCAAAACCCAACAGCAGCAACAAACAACCATCAACAACGACAACAACAACCAATCGCCCATTTAAACCACATGCAGCTGCGACGACCCCAAAACTATTGCCCCTTACACAAGAGACGAAGCTGTTTGAACTGAACTGTTTCGTTCAAAAACCGGCTCCAACCTTCCTCACTGAACAATGATTTTATAAAACCAGTCGTCCCTTTCAGAAGATTCCAACAGTCTTCATTAACCCCTTCACTGCCCCAGTACGTACAATTTCCAGGCTGAAAAGTGCGCATATTTCCTTCACCTATAAGAATCTAATTTCAATAGTGTGGGTTTTGATCAAAATCCTTTCACATGCTAATGCGAAAAACATACAAAAAGGCTTAAGGATTTCAAATTTCCTACTTTTATTGGTTGTTTTCAAGTAACACCATGGCAGTGAAGGGGTTAAAGCTGAAAGACTTTTCATTCAAATGCTATTGTCCCATCGAAGTGTCTTTTTAAGAAAATTCCAGCTGTTCTCATTTTGAGATTCGCGTTCCATTAAAATATTATTGCCCCCCCCCCCCTTCCCTCCCCCCTTCCCCCCCCCCCCCCCCCCAACCCCGCAACCCCTTTTAACCCCTTCAAACCAGGAAGGTGAAGTAAAACTGTGCAAAGTTATGAGAGGAAAACGAATATTAAAAATGCCGCTCTTTTCACAAGCAAGAAAAGCAAACAAACGTTTTAAAAAATTCAGCAGTTTATTCAAGTACCTTTCAGGCGTCATCATAATCAGCGAAAGCAGCGGAAGCACACACATTGTGGCTGTCTCAATGGCCAGCTACTGAGCACTGAAAGGGTTAAGAACATTCCAGCTGTTCCCATTAAAAGATATTCCGTTTAAAAACCGTCGAGATTTTCTTAGCAACGAAAGTGTAACCTGAAACGTAAGTGAGATCTATCCTACGGGGAAGGTGTGTTTGGAAAGAATCTTCCCACATGGGTTCGTCTTAACTTTCCCAATTGCAAATTGCAACGTCTTCGAATAACAAAAGCAATTGAAAACGACCCCAGCTGCCTTGCACAGAGGGGAAGAAAGAAGGCAAAAAACAAACAAAAAGCAAACTCAACAACAACAAAAAACACAAAAATAAACAACAACAAAAAGACAGAAGAGGGGGGGGGGGGCAGTTAATTGTGGCCACAACTATGTACACTCGTGATTTTTTCACGTCTTTTTCCCCCTCAAATTTTCCACTTCTTTGTTTTCCCTTTTTCACCCCCACCCCCACCCCCTTTCCCTTTTTTTCCTTTCCCCCCGTGTGTGTGTGTGTGTGTGTGTGTGTGTGTATGTGTGTGTGTGCTTTGTGTGTTGTGTTGTGTGTGTGTGTGTGTGTGTGTGTGTGTGTGTGTGTGTGTGTGTGTGTGTGTGGTGTGTGTGTTGGTGTGTGTGTGTGTGTGTGTGTCTATCTATGCATGTGCGAGTGTGTATGAGTGCGTTGAATGTGTATGTGTGCGTGCGTGCGTGCGTGCGTGCGTGTGTGCGTGCGTACGTGCGTGCGTGCGTGCGTGCGTGTGTGTGTGAGTGAGTGTTATTTTTCTGTTTTTGTTTGTTATTTTGTTACAAAAGGTTTGTTTGTTTGTTATTGTTTTGTTTGAATACACATCAATATTTTCTCATTTAATGCACCGTGAAAGTGCCACTTGCTTAGCGTGGCCACGTAACTAGCTGCTGAACACACAGCTGACCCAAGTTTTCATTCTGCAATCGGCTACAGAAAAAGTGTACTAAAGTTCGATACCGTGCCTTTTGCACACAAAATTAAAGTGTATGTTTTGTTTATTTAAATAAAATCTTATGTCGAATAATATTTTTTTCATGGAACGCGAACCTCAAAATGAGAATAGCTGGAACTTTCTTGATGGGACAATAGCATTTGAATGAAATGCCTTTTAGCTTTAATGAGGACTGTTGGAATCTTGTGAAAGGGGCGACTGGTTTTTATAAAATCAATTAAAAATATCACCAAATAGATAATGTCTTTCCTCCGGAAACAGGCACACTGTTTCGGTAAAACGGTACATTTTGCCACATTTCGGACCGTTTGCTTAGTCCTAGTCAGTTATAATTTAAAAAATGCATTTCTAATGCGCTGAATCCCTCTATGGCTATTCATGTGTAAGGCTCAAAGCGCGTTATGAAATGTAAAGTAACATAGCGGGCGACAGTTTCGCCTCTGTCTTCGTCTTCTTAAATTTCAGTTTTGCTTAGTCGCTTTGGTTCTTTCACTTCTCTACTCTTCGTTTCGCTTCGCTTTTGCTCAGTTCCGTTTCGTTCCGTTTCTTTCCTTTCCGTTTAGAACCGCTGTCCTTTGTTTCAGACCACTCTTGTCTCCGACGAGTGGATGACTTTTGTGTCAACGCAGAGTTTTTCTGTCTCTGTTCCAGAGGCGCATGACGCTCTTCACAGCTTCTCCTGCAGCATGCTGACTGCAGCCAGGGACGGATGTGGCTTCAAGGACACGGTGCTGCCACGTTAATGATGCTCTGCAGTGCTGCGCCTTCTTTGCAGATCGCCTTTTAAAAACGCAGAATGATGACGTATTGATTGATAAGTGGCTTGAAGAACGAACGAGGTGTGGCCACAAATCTGAAACAGAACGAGGCCCAGAGCGCTCCTGCAGAATCAACACACAAGGGAGCTATGTTAACGATGCTCTGCAATGCTGCGCCTTCTTTAAGGACTGTCTTTTTAACCTGCAGAATGATGATATATAAATAAGTGGCTTGAAGAACGAACGAGGTGTGGCCACGTTAACGATGCTGTGTAGTGCTGCACCTTCTTTAATGATTTTCTTTTTAAACTGCAGAATAATGCTGTATTGATTGATAAGTGGCTTGAAGAACGAACAAGGTGTGGCCACGTTAACGACGCTCTGAAATGCTCAGCCTTCTTTAAGGATTTTCTTTTTAAACTGCAAAGTGCCACATACTAAAAGGTTTCGGTTCTCTTCGTCTATAAAAATCAGTGTTCTTCACTGATTTGCTGAGTTGCTGTTTCGGAAGCTGAAAGAAGAGCTGAAGACAAAGTATCCCGATTCCTCTAGGCGTTGCTGACCCGCTGGTGTCAAGTTTCGATCCACTGTCACCGACATTCACCAGTGGACCTAGGAACGTGGCAAGGTGGTCAGAACACGCACGCACGCACTCACGCACGCACCGCACGCACTCACGCACGCACGCACACACACACACAGACACACACACACACACACACACACACACACACACACACACACACACACACACACACACACACACACACACACACACACACACACACACACACACACACACACACACACACACACACACACACACACACACAAACATACACACACAATGCCAGCAAAACATGCGCAAATTTTCAAACACACAAACTGTTACAAATTTGTAACCTTTTGTGTGTTTGGATCCTGCGAAATTTAAGCTCTATGTAACTTCTAAGATTCCGTGGAGTCGCTACTCAAAAGCTACCCGGGAAACATCGCACAGAAGGCTCCCTCCCCCCTGCCCTTCTCCCGACCCCCCTCCGACCCCCCTCCCTCCCTAACCCCCCAGACTGTGTAAGATTTTAGTTATGACATCGTGCTGATCATAATGGTACGTTACTGGCGCCCACTGTCGAATCATTTCAAAGTTAGGAGTGCAGCTTCGTGTGGAATAGTTTCGTTGTTGGTGTTCGCATTTATATAGCGCTGTTCTTCTCTCTCGAGCAGACTCGCTGCGATCTTGTCCGCGTGTGATTCTGACTGAGTGACTGCAGCTTTTTATGGCGCGTTTTGGACAGTACCCACCGAAGCGGTGTACTTACAATTACAAGCACTGCTTGGTTGTTACATGGCTGGTCTGCAACGCTTTCGGTGTCGCCACTCTGCCCCAGTTCGTGTCGGAGAAAGTCTTGGTATTCGCCATGAGCTTACAGCTATTAAGCACAGTGACAGAGGTCCGTAACTGGAACCGAAACTACCTGGACAATTTGTCAAGTGCGTGTTTATACTTTGTAAGTTCCCCACATTGATTCGTCGTGCCGTCCCTAATAGGCCTATTCGCCTCCGTGGACGTTAAGCAACAATTTCTCTCTCATGGATCCATCAGAGCTCAGGAGCTGTGTGAAATCGAGGTGGACGTCCTGGGCTCCCGTCCCTAATAAACCTACGGTTCCTGTGGACGTAAAGCAACACACTTCAACAACAACTGATTCGTGGGATGGGTGATATAGAGAGAGAGAGCGGAAACAAATTGTTTGTGAGCTTCACGGTAACACTCGCCCTGATATAACCGTACTCACTGGTTGACTGGGCGTAGAAACAAAAACAAACGCCCCCCCCCCCCCTAAAAAAAAAGTTACTTATTATTCAAGGTGACACTAAAATAGACACGAGACTTCAGTGACATATTGACGCTACACAGCACAGCCGAGTCACAGATTTTGGGACTAACAGACATTCTGTGTATAAGATTGTACAGAGCTGTTTTTTGGTTGTTGTTGTTTTGTTTAGTTTTTTGGTGTGTGTGTGTGTGTGTGTGTGTGTGTGTGTTGTTGTGTGTGTGTGTGTGTGTGTGTGTGTGTGTGTGTGTGTGTGTGTGTGTGTTGTTTCTGAGATCATTAAACGACTTCACTGTTATCAAACATTGCTGTAAAAACAAACAAAACCTTCTAGGGCCAGTAGAAGGCAGAAGTGGCACAGAGTTGCAGCAATGCAAATGCGGAGCTACATGTGGACTCTTCGATTCTAGAGTCGACTTCTGTTTTGTTCAAAAGTACAGTCAGTGCATGGACTAGTTCACAACCGGTGTTTCTTTGAATATTGACGATTTTTTCTTCTTCTTCAAAGTGTTAATTTCATCGATGGTATTTTGTTGCTCGAATGCAGATTCAAAACTGCCCCGCCCCCCCCCCGCCCCCCCCCACCCCCACCCCCCAGCCTCATCCCTTTTCATAATTTTCTCCCTTTTCAGATGATGACTGAACTTCAGTGAACTATTTGTCCTTCCCTCCTCCCCCACATCCCCACCCCACCTTTTCACCACTGATCGCTTCTAGACTCAATGAACTATTTGTCTTTCCCCGCCTCCATACCCCCCCCCCCCCCCCCCCCCCCACTCCATGCCCTTCTCATTTCCTTTCTGCTCTGGCTGTTCGCATTTAAATTATATATATATATATATATATCCCGAAACCACAACCTGTCGTGCAGGTAATACCACATTTCCCCAATTCCAGTGAAGTTTGTGTTTCCTTATGGTTAATACGGCGCCGTTGTAACTCACATAACTTTGGTATTAGCTTTAAAACTTAACGTTTGTGGGTGCTATGATTCCTGGGCTCATTCAGTCGCGAGCATTACTTTTTTTGGATGCTATAGCTCATAGTATCAGTAATTTTGTAAACATTCATGTATTCTGTAGATCATGACATCAGCTGTGAACATTTACGGATGCTATAGTTCATAGTATCTTGTGAACGTTCATGGATTCTGTAGCTCGTGGCATTGTGAACAATGTGGATGCTACATGGTTCATGGTATACATTGTGAACATTTATGGATGCTATAGTTCACAGCATCAGTTGTGAACAGTCATGGATTCTGTAGATCAAAGCAGGCATCAGTTGTGAACATTTACGGATGCCACATGGTTCATAGTATACGTCGTGACAAATTTATGGATGACGTAACGCGTGGCATCACTTGTGAACACTTTATGGATGCTACAAGGTTCATGGTATAATCTGTGACATGCATGGATGCTATATGGTTCATGGTACAAGTTGTGACAATTTATGGATGTCGTAGCGCGTGGCATCACTTGTGAACACTTTATGGATGCTACAAGGTTCATGGTATAATTTGTGACATGCGTGGATGCTTACATGGTTCATGGTATAATCTGTGACATGCGTGGTTGCCGTATGGTTCATGGTACAAGTTGTGACCATTTATGGATGCCGTAGCTCGTGGAATTAGTGGTGGGCATTTATGGACGCTGTGCTACAGTTGTGAATATTTATCATACATGGATGCAAACTCCAAGCACTGGTTTACGACATCCTTCCTCCAACCACTGCCATAGCTGATTATGCTAACGAACAGTTTTTCAGTGATGTTCAAACGGCAGTAAGTTTGTAACAGAAAACTCAAATTGTATCAAACGTTTCTTTTATAACTGACAAAGTTGCTTACGCCAGCACAAATAAAACCAAAAATCGTTTGAATAGAGACGGAACATTTTTCTTCTTTTTTTTTTTTCTTTTTTTTTTAAACCGGTTGGATGTGTCTCATATTTACGTGGGTGCTTGGGCGCTATGTTGCTTCCACAGTCTTATTATTATCCAAACCTTTCGGAGGGCGCTGACTGCGTCGGTGGACATCTGCGCCGGAGATAAAGAGTGCCCCTTCAGTGGCGTAACCAAATCTGGCAGAGTTTGGAGGAAGGTGCCGAAAAGCGATGCTCGGAGTGTGACATGGATGCTGTAGTTTATGGTATCAGCGATGGATACTGTAGTCGGTGGTATCAATTGTGAATATTTTATGGATGCTATATAGTTAAATGGAATCCGCTGTGAATACATGTGATCCTGGCTACTAACTAGTCAACGAGTGTAAGCCGTACGGTAGCCCGAAAAACGAAGCTGATGCTTACGTTCTAGTTTTGCTGTGGTTTGTTTTTTTGTTGTATCTATCATTATCATACTGTTGTTATTGTTATTATGTTTGTAGTTGTCAGTTACTCCAGGTACACTTACCTACTAACATTGTGTGCCGGTTAAAATATAATCCGGCACAGACTGGTTCGAACCCCGGATGTATAGATCATGTAGTTGATGTTGAAGTGTGTGTGTGTGTGTGTGTGTGTGTGTGTGTGTGTGTGTGTGTGTGTGTGTGTGTGTGTGTGTGTGTGTGTGTGTGTGTGTGTGTGTGTGTGTGTGTGTGTGTGTGTGTGTGTGTGTGTGTGTGCGTGCCTGTACGTGTGTGTGCGTGCGTGCGTGCGTGTGTGCGTGATCCCCTATTTTTGTCTCCGCCCATTATCATTTTCGCCTCTCTCTCTCTCTCTCTCTCTCTCTCTCTCTCTCTCTCTCTCTCTCTCTCTCTCTCTCTCTCTCTCTCTCTCTCTCTCTCTCTCTCTCCACACACACACACACACACACACACACACACACACCCCTCTTCTCTCTCTCTCTCTCTCTCTCTCTCTCTCTCTCTCTCTCTCTCTCTCTCTCTCTCTCTCTCTCTCTCTCTCTCTCTCTCTCTCTCTCTCTCTCTCCACACACACACATACCCACACACACACCTCCCTCTCACACCATACATCCCTCCCTGCTCTCTCTCTCTCTTACACCACACACACACACACACCACACACACACACACACACACCCACCACACCACACACACACACCCACACACACACACAAAACACGACACACGCACACACACACACACCACACACACACACACACACACACACACACACACACACCACACACACACACACACAACACACACACACACACACACACACACCACACACACACACACACACACACACACACACACACACACACACACACATATTTACCCTTCCCCCCTCTCTCAGTCTCTCTCTGTGTTGTTCTTTCTATATCATTATTAATACTATGACATCATTTTACGATGTACCATTCCCTGACATGCGATTTCAGAAGTTACTGATTGCTTTGCACGCTGCCTGTTGTTGCAACGTGTGGCGCGTACCTTTCCCCGTGTCATGAATGTTCTTGTCATCGTCTTTACACTGAGGCTAGAACGGTGTAAGAAGACGTACAGCATATACCGACTGCATAGTTCAGGATCTGTGTGAGAGTCGAGGTGGCCGTCCTGGGCTGTCGTTCTAACGAGCCTTCTGGTTTCCGTGGACGTAAAGCTATATTGAACCATGCTTCGGCATTGGTCTCAGCTTGTCCCTAATATGTCAGCTGACATCTGAGGACATTAAGCAACACTACCTACCTACCTATACCGACTGCTCCTGTCGCATACGATCATCATCAAGGAGGTAGTGGTGCCTGAGTGGTCAAGACATGCGATCCAGAGATTCCGGGTTCGATCCCGTCGTTTCGAGCAGCGACCCATCTCCACTCCTCACCCCCAGTCATCCTTAATCTCAAACTGGTGGACTCAGTGTCTAGTTCTTCGGGTAAAGAAGGAACCCAAGGTCTCGTGTACTGTAGGACTGTACACGTTAAAGCTCCCACGGCAAACGAAAAACGTCCTTGCAAAATTATGTATGTAGAAAATCCACCAAAATACGCCCCGTCCCCTCTCCTCAAAGTGGTGGACTCACTGTCTATTCCTTAGGATGAAGAGTAAACCCGAGGTCCCATGTGCTACGGGCTTGCACGTGTTAAAGATCCCACTACAGCGAAGATAGAACACCCCAGCAAAATTATGTAGAAACTCCATCAACGCACCCCTAGCCAAACCCACAATCCATCCTTAATGTCAGGATGGTGCATACAGTGTCTAGTCCTTTTGGATGAAAAAGAAAACCCCGATGTCCCGTGGGCTACGGGCTTGCACGCGTTAAAGATCCCCCGACAGGAAGAAAGAATAAAGTCTGGGCAAACCTGTGTAGAAATTCCACCAAGCCTAGGAGTCATCCTGTGGCTGTTGGCCCTCTCTCTTGACAAAAACATTCTGAAATTCCTATTATTTTGAGAAGGTAAAGTATACAAAATGGAAACGATGTCCAAGGGTTAGTGTAAAATAGCATGCAAATGATGTGGAGGCTTTGTTGAAGATCACGCCTGCGAGCATTCCAGGACAGGCATCAGTGTGGTCTGGTATGGTTCAGCTGCAAGATACCAAATGTGTATCTTGCACAGCTGGTCGTGATGAACTTATCTTTCAAGACTGAAGGGATGTAGACATTGTACATAAAATGTGATAAAATAAAGAGTTCGAAAACAATTGTGTGTTTGATGCTGTCTGTCTGTCTGTCTGTCTGTCTGTCTGTCTGTCTCTCCCTGTCTGTCTGCCTACCTGTCTGTCTGCCTGCCTGCCTGCCTGCCTGCCTGTCTGTCTGCCTGCCTGTCTGTCTGTCTGTCTGTCTCTCTCTCTCTGTCTCTCTCTGTGTCTCTGTCTGTCTGTCTGTCTGTCTGTCTGTCTCTGTCTCTGTCTCTGTCTCTCTCTGTCTCTCTGTCTCTCTGTCTCTCTGTCTCTCTGTCTCTGTCTCTGTCTCTGTCTCTGTCTCTGTCTCTCTCTCTCTCTCTCTCTCTCTCTCTCTCTCTCTCTCTCTCTCTTCTCTCCACACACACACACACACACAACACACACCACACACACACGCACGCACGCACCGCACGCACACACACACACACACACACGCGCGCGCGCGCGCGCACGCACGCACGCACGCACGCACGCACGCACCACGCACGCACCACGCACGCACACACACACACACACACACACACACACACACGAACATACTGACTTTACACAACTTAATTTACACACAATTTAAAACGGGCAGCAAACAGAGACCTGGATGGCTTGAGAGACAGACTATTAGTTCTTGGTCAATGGCACAAAAAAAGTGCACTCTTGAACAAGCACGACTGAAAAGTCAAGACGGACAGGAGGAAAGACAATAAATAAAATCAGCAGCAGGTACTGCGTGAGTAGTAGTGTAAAAATTTGTAAAAAATTTGAAAGATAAAATAAAAGCGTTGGCGTGCTTTCTCTTTAATTACAATATGCGAGACAACGTTATTAATAACACGATCTGCCATAAAAACGAGTATCGTATGATAAAACATTGCACCAACAACACATGCTCTCGCTCTTCCAGATTACAGTCCACTCGCACAAACAGCTGCCTCCCATTCACTCCCAAACATTCCTCCATTTTATCCCAGCCTCACCATCCCCGCATCGCCATCTCTAACCGTTGCCTGTTGTGTTTATCTGCGTGCTTGTCGATTGTGTGTCCGAACGGCCGTTTTAATAATAATAATAATAATAATAATAATAATAATAATAATAATTATAATAGAATTCTATAGCACTATTCCCCGTTGAGCGAGCTCCACGCGCTTGTTCACATACATGCACATAATATATACCATTTACATTTACTAACATATCATATACAAGCAATCTCATAATACATACTTAATAAATTACACTAATATAAAACAGATACTTGTAAAATGGCGCATAAAATAACTGTTATAAAACATAGAGACGTTACAATAATTTAAAACAGGTTCATAATTATAAAGCTGTGTTCTAAGTAATTAGTATTATTACTACGCTAAAAAAAAAAAAAAAACACGCACGCACACGCGCACACACACACACACACACACACACACACACACACACACACACACACACACACACACGCACACACGCACGCAGCGCACGCCACGCGCACGCACGCACGCACGCACGCACGCACCACACACGCACGCACAGCACGCACCACCACCACACACCACACACCACACACACACACACACACACACACACACACACACACACACACACACACACACACACACACCTCCCTCCCCCCCCTCCCTTCTCTCCCTCTGTCTGTGCCCCTCTCTTTGTCTCACATGCACACATACTCTTTCTCTCCCCACCCACCATCTCTCCCGCTCCCTGCACTCTCTCTCACTCTCACTCTCGCTCTCTTAACAACCGTGAAGCAACTAAACACTCAGGAAGCACATTCATGCGGGGGGTTATGGTGGGGGTTGTGGGTGAGGTGGGGGGGGTGAGGGGTGAGGGGGGGGGTTAAGTTGTTATTAAATTTGTAAAGCGCTTTGTGTTTCTGAAAGCGCTCAATAAATTCCCTAGTAGTAGTAGTAGTAGTAGTAGTAGTAGTAGTAGTAGTAGTAGTAGTAGTAGTAGTAGTAGCAGTATAGTACTCTGGTGATATATATAATCATACGTGAGTGATCCAAATCGCTTGCATAACTGGCCGCATTACATTACGAAACGGGCGACCATTACTTTAAAAATGTGTGCAAAATAAGGGTGGATAAGAAAACAGCCACACAAGGGGGAGTGTAATCAATCACTTTGCACTATACACGAAGCACACAAAAATTCCGAAACAAAGTTGACTGCTAGCGTTCTGAAACATGAGCCACACACACACAAGGCTAAAAACTGCAGAGATTTACATCGATCTTCAAACACTTCCAGACGCGCCAATACCAATACCCGAAACGGGATAAGTAGACAATTTTCATGTTTCATTTATCGTCGTTCACCTGTCAGTCCTTTGCTTTGAAAAAGCGATTTAGCCCCGAAAATGTTGCGCATGTTTTGCGTTGTCCTATTAAAATTAGCGTCCTTCTGAACCTTTCGTGTGCTTGCCTCCATAAACGAAGCGTTTTTGTGACCCTGTTCTTCGAGTTTCCAGATTTAATCAAAATTAATGGCTGTATTGCTTAAGACGGGATCGCGTTGCGTTGTAATCAGTCTATAAAAAGGCTAGTTAACAAAGAAACGTATAATTCAACGGTTCAAAAACAAGCAGAACAAGGCACATGATGTATAAGTGATGTCTGAGCGAATGAAAGCATTGCGATGTGTTTTTTTTTGTTTTTTGTTTTCCTTTTCATTTTTTTTTTTTTTTTTTTTTTGTATACTTTTTTTTTAGTCTTTAGGTCTCAAACAGACTTCTCAAGTCTTTGCTTTCATTTTCTTTTCTAAGACGGTATTTTAGATTTGTAACCAAGAGCTTCCGAGGTTTTGTTCGCGAGTTGGGTGGTTGTTGTGTCAACTCAGTCTGAGCTGAAAGACTACTGGGGGAGGGGAGGGGGCGGGGGGGGGGGGGGGGGGGGGGGGGGAGGGGGAGATAAATAGACAATGCAGTGCTACTAGCTGGCCTGGTTTGAGCGGAAGTATAGGACGGCAAATTAAACCATTTTTTTGTATTTCCCAGGACGTTTCTGTACTCTCAGAACATCACTTAATAGCCAAGGAAACGAAGACAATTTTTTTTTTTTAAGGTGAATGCCTCCGCGAGAGAGCGTGTGGTTGCGTTTGCATGTGTCTAAGTTCTGTCTGTCTGTCTGTCTGTCTGTCTGTCTTCTGTCTGTCTGTCTGTCTGTCTCTCTGTCTGTCTGTCTGTCTGTCTGTCTCTCTCTCTCTCTCTCTCTCTCTCTCTCTCTCTCTCTGTATGTGTGCGTGCTTGCGTGCGTGCGTGCGTGTGTGTGTTTGTGTGTGTGTGTGTGTGTGTGTGTGCGTGCGTGCGTGCGTGCGTGCGTGCGTGCGTGCGTGCGTGCGTAGTGCGTGCGTGTGTCTGTGTGTGTGTGTATGTATGTATGAGTGCGTACGTGCGTGCGTGTATGAGAGGAAGGGGTTGCAACTGTTAAAGCGCAATGAATCTAGAATTCAATGTTAAAACTGACAGCAAGAGAACTCCCCACACACCCCACCTGCCCCTTTAAGCAGAAAATGTAATCAATGCGCTGTGATGACGAAACTCGAAGCCACGGGTCCAATTCACTGAGACCCGACAGAAATTACAGACCATCATTATCTGTAGCAAAAAGAAATTTAATCAACTCCAACTCTGATCGTGGTACAAACCCCAAAAAGGGGTCTGAATTGAAAGCATTAATTTGTCCAGTACATTAAAAAAAAAGGAAGGAATAAAATAAGAACGGCATTTCTTTTTATCACTGCTACCAGATCCTGATAAGTGTTGAGGCAACATCAAGAAAAAGGACATTCTGTGATTTTCAATTAATCTTATTTGGTCCGTTTAAAGCGGCAGGCACCAATAAACTTCTCTTTCATATAGCTTACACGTTTTGGTCCTGGAGTCAGTAAAGACACAGACCAGACCAGAGTTTGAACCTTTGTAATAACTTTTAGCAATCTCAAACAAGTCAGTTGTTTCGTCTGTTGCAAAAATCTGAAACAAGAATGACTGCTAGTGTTCTAAAACAAGATCCAAAACACATAAAAGGTTCAACAGAACGCTATTTATTAGGACAAAAGCATAATCTGCAAATTTTTGGGGTAATCCCCTTTGTCAAGCTACAAAACGACATTTAAACAACCGTTAAACGGCGAAAAACGATTTTAAAAAATGAGATAAGAAGCTAAATAAAATTAAATTGTTTTTTGTTGTTGTCTTGGTTGAGCTATGTTGTTTTCCTGTCCAGTGCTTGGAAAAAAATTGACATCACTAAATATTTGGAGATTGAGTTTTTGTCCTAATAAATAGCGTTCTGTTGAAGCTTTTATGTGTTTGGATTTGGTCTGTTGCACTTCTGTATAAAAACAGCAACTTCTTGATCAACTGAAAGACATGTAGGTCGAATTTCATTCTTCATATCGTTTGTTTGTGTATTATGCATCCTTCATGGTTCCCCCGACAGATCGCAGTGGTGAAGGGGTTGGGGGAGGGGGGGGGGGGGTGCTGCTAGAATTTCTTCAGGATCCAGGTGCAGCGAGAATGCCCCAAAGGGCAAATGATATCAAGAATATGCTCAGAAACTGCGGGAAAATAAATCTGACATTGCGACAATGCCTTTCAAATTTGACCAGCAATAGATTTTTTATAGAATAATTTATATCCTAAGAACGTTTTCTTCATCTCCCAATAAATGCATAAAAAGAGTCAAATGAATAATCATATAAATCACACACAGAGAAGGAAATCAATATATATAAACAAATAAATGGATGGTGTTAGCTTAAATCGTTTGAAATATTTTCGATTTTCAGGCAAAGTCACTTTTCTTTTCTCCTCCAGGTGATCGATGGTGTGATGTCCTTGGCTTTGTGCCCACAGGTGGTGTTTCAAGCACCTCAGCACTTCAGATCTTCCAACACGCAAGCCGCTTGCGATTTTCACTTTTCCCGTCAGCCTGTCTGCTCAGTCATTTCCTTTCACTCTGGCATTTCCAGGGCTGTACATCCACAGATGTCTTTGAAGGTACAGGTTGAACACAACACGTGCCAGTCCCATTGCACTGTTCACTTGGTGGAACAAGATCATTTGATCCAAACAAAATGATTTAAAACAAGTGCGTGTGTTTGTTTGTTTTTCCGTATAATACTTTATGTAAATTGTTTTAGTAGGACTCTGCTCTACATGTGTATAGAATATCATATTTAGGTTAATATGTATCATGTGAGCGCTCAGGGCGTTGATGAGCGCATGATAAATGTACATTATTATTATTATTAATGGTTACATGATTGTGTGGTCTGACTGTCACCTCTTAAGGCAGTCCATGAGGACAACATCTGTGACCGCTTTCGCCTCCATAGTCCAGCTGGGGGTTGAGACCATACAGGCTACACTGTCTTCGTAGATGGTGGTCACACCTTGCTTGACAGTGAAGCCACCCTGACTGGTCTTGGTGACTAAGCCATCAGCCAACAGCGGATGTTTAACCCTTTCACTGCCACGCTTGCCGCGCCGTCACTTTGAAAACTATCAATAGAAGTGCCAAATTTGAAATCATTAAGGCCTTTTTCCCCCCTTCGGATGAGCATGTTAAAAGAGTTCTATCAAAATGCGTAGTATCGAAAGTAGCTTTGTTATAGAACCGTCAGATATACTGTTTGCAGGCGTGTATGAATGCACTTTTCAGCCCGGATATTTTACAGGCTGGAGCAGTGAAGGGGTTAAACAAAACGGCTGCCATGGATTCATATCACGGACTTTCATGCCTATAGTAACATTAATATTAGTAGCAGTAATCGTCTTTCTAAACTAGTACTGTATATCCAAGTGTTACTGGGGCCCAAACGCTGTACGAAGATTTATTAACACAACAACGTAAGTAAAACATGCACGTAATACAATAAAGTCTGCTGATAATACAGTGCATGCCAAAGACCAAGACAGAACTGAGCAACTGGAATGCTTAACCAGAAGTTGTGGAGTTTTAGCTGTCAGAGCTCAGGAGCTGTGTGAAAGTCGAGGTGGCCGTCCCCAATAGTCCTTATGGTCCCTGTGGACGTAAAGCAACATTAAACTGAACTGAACTGTTTTAGCTGACAGACAACGGTCGCCGTTGTGACTGGACCAGAAAGTGTTTTGAAGAGCCGTTTGAAAAGAATGAGAGTTTAGACGTCTGATGGTTGGTTCCGCGGTAGCTCTGCGAGCAATAGTCCTTATGGTCCCTGTGGACGTAAAGCAACATTAAACTGAACTGAGCTCAGGAGCTGTGTGAAAGTCGAGGTGTGCTCCCCGTCCCCAATAGTCCTTATGGTCCCTGTGGACGTAAAGCAACATTAAACTGAACTGAACTGTTTTAGCTGACAGACAACGGTCGCCGTTGTGACTGGACCAGAAAGTGTTTTGAAGAGCCGTTTGAAAAGAATGAGAGTTTAGACGTCTGATGGTTGGTTCCGCGGTAGCTCTGCGAGCAGTATCGCGCACAGACCCAGACATGACATTCAGTTTGAAAAATCGTTAGAAACGAAAAGTTACATTCAATTCAATTTAAGCCATATTAAATCTTTCAATAAAAAATAAATAAAAAATGTGTCACAGCAGTTTCATCAACTTTTCTTTAATATTTCCCTTTAAACTTATACTTTTTTTTCTCTTTTTTTAAGGGGGGGGGGGTGTATTATAACCTCTCAGTGCTTTGAGGTACCAGATCCCATGCCGGCGATGGGCCCAATTACTGTTTACCGGAATAGGAAACATGAAAGGAAACTAGAGCTGTTACCGGAAAAGGAAACATGAAAGGAAACTAGAGCTGTTACTGGAAAAGGAAACATGAAAGGAAACTAGAGCTGTTACCGGAAAAGGAAACATGAAAGGAAACTAGAGCTGTTACCGGAAAAGGAAACATGAAAGGAAACTAGAGCTGTTACCGGAAAAGGAAACATGAAAGGAAACTAGAGCTGAACAATTGCAAGTTGACATAAGAACATTGTGCAATGTAACACAACACTCTCTGTGCTGGGGCGGCGCGTGCACAGACATTTTCACTAATTAACGTCAATCATTGGTTTTGTTGTTTCTTTCAGAGGCCTGCGGTAAACCTGTGCTTTAAACAGAACAAATAAATTCCAAAACGAGCGAGCGAAATAACTAACCAGCCAACCAACCAATCAACCAACCAGTCAGCCAACTAACTAACCAACTATTTAGTATCTGCCTGCTTACCTAAACCGACTTACTAAGTAACGACCCAACCAACTAACTAACCTTTAGTCAAGCGTGTGTCCACCGACGAGTCAAAATAATAATAATAATAAAGATGATTTCTAGAGCGCCGATCTACCACTGACTAGGTGGCAGCACAGGGCGCTTTACAATAACAGTAAGCACACACACACACGCACGCACGCACGCACGCACGCACGCACCCACCTACCCACCCACCCACACACGCACACATACACACACACAGTGTTGGACGAGGCAGGGCTGTGAAAAATCAGGGTTTGCAAGTGCAGCGCGGGGGAGGGGGGCTTACCTAAACTGCATGAGATCAAAACACAGAACAAACAGAACAACACTCTGTGGAATGCTATGTATACAAGACAAACGCACACACGCACACCGCTACTGGCACATCCATGCACGCTCGCTTACACTGGACACACCACCAAAACGAATACCACTTCGTCATTAGCATCATTTTCCTTTCTTTCACTTTCACTTTTTTTTTTCTCTCTCTCTCAGTCTCTCTTCTTTGAGGAGAGAGACAGAGAGAGAGAGAGAGAGAGAGAGAGAGAGAGACAGAGAGAGAGAGAGAATTAAAGTTAAAATGAGCATTTTTAAAAACTCAAAAACACACACAAAAATCGATTCAGGAAAGACAAGTCCATTCAGTCGAGCTGAATCGAAGGGAGAGAAGAGAGAGGGCGAGAGACATCGAAAAAGGCGAAAAAGAGCAAGACGACAGGAAGTGACGTGCCTATCTCAGTTTAAGACCTCTCTTGACATCACGGCACTTCCCTTAAACAAATGCGGTTGACGGCAGGCGCGATAATGCCGGAATAATGGCCAACAGGGAATCTGTATTCCAGCAACATAGCGCCGGCAAGAAGACTAGGCCATTCCGTATTCAACACACCACCCAAATCTATCATTTACCCAACACATTGGCGGGCCATAATTATCTCTTATGCCCGCCCCGCCGAGGTAATAGAATTAGATGATTTTCCGACGAGCGCCCGATTTGATTAAGAAGGGTCCTAACTGTAATTGGAATTGTGATGTGATGGAAATTGAGTGAGTAAAACAGAATTAGAGGGATTGGCGTGGAGCGGCGCGCGGGCTGGAGAAGGCCTCAGTTTAGGCCCGAGGGGTGCGCGGCAATAATCCGGTTTTGATTAGGCGATCTGCGAATTTACATGCCTCTCCCTGTTGTCTGCGACTGCCGCCGGCCCGGCCTCTGGGAGAGCGCGCGGTCCTCAGTGCGGCAGGGGCGCGCTTCAGTCAGAAACGGCCGGTGAGGTCCTGGCAGACTTGCTTGGTAAGGAGAGGGTGGGGTTGGGGCCGGTGTGGGTTGGGGGTTTTTGGCGGGTGGAGGGGAGTTTGTATACGGACGTTAAGTTTAGAATGCGAGCAAATCGGGGGGGCGGTATATGTGTGTGTGTGTGTGCGTGCGTGCGTGCGTGCGTGCGTGCGTGCGTGCGTGCGTGCGTGCGTGCGTGCGTGCGTGCGTGCGTGCGTGTGTGGGTGGTGGGGGGTGGGGGGGGGGGGGAAGGGAGATCGATTAATCACACGTCTGTCGACGAAAAATGATAGTTTCTATTGGATGATGAACACAAACAAGCACTCGCGCGCGCGCGCATACACACACACACACACACTCACGCACCACACACACACACACACACACACACACACACACACACACACACACACACACACACACACACACACACACACACACACACACACACACACACACACACACACACACCACACACACACACACACACGCACACACACAAACACACACACCCGGCACACACACACACACACACACGACACACGCACCCACACACACACACACACACACACACACACACACACACACACACACACCAACACACACAACACACCACGCCACGCACGCACAGCACACACACACGCACGCACGCACGCACGCACGCACGCACGCACGCACGCACGCACACACACACACACACACACACACACACACACAAGCCCGCGTGTAGGCAAGGAACAAATGATGGAAGGGATGATTATGTTGTTTTGAGTTCACTGTCAATTTACACATGGCTACATGTTCTTCACTACCACTTAACAACTCATTATAATCTCCCACTCAGACTTGTGCTCAGACGTCCCTTTACTATTATTGTAAGACCTGCAAGCCTGTGGACTGCGTGACGGGTAAAATTGGACACAACGTCTCAAGATGAAGGCTCCATTTAACCCCTTCACTGCCACAGCCTGTAAAATTTCCAGGCTGAAACGTGCTCACATACACTCCTCCAAACAGTATCTTTGATGGTCCTATAACAAATCTACTTTCAACGCTGTGCATCTTGATAGAAATCCATTCGTGTGCTCATGCGAAGAGGGCAAACAAGCCTTAATGATTTCAAATTTGGCACTTTTATTCGTCGTTTTCCGAGTGACGGCGCGACAAGCATGGATGTGAAAGGGTTAATCAGACATTCGGCTTAGTCTGATGTAGATGTGTTACTGAGAGAGTACTGACGTTAAAAGCACGAGTTTGCAATGTTGTTCTCTTGCCAGCCCAGACACTCCAGAGCGCACGCTATTCCTTCTTGATCTGTCTGTCTGTCCCTGCCCCCCCCCCCCCCACCCCCCCCCCCCCCACCCCCCCCCACCCCCCCCCCCCTCCTCTCGCCCCAATATAACCGTCATGGTTGGCTGGGATAAAAACAGTCCCTCCCTCCCCTCTCCCACCCTGTATTAACGTCGTGCATCTGTACCCGTATAACCGTCACGGTTGGATGGTTTAAAAAAACAATTCCTACCCCTCCCTCCTCTTCCTCTTCTGTCTGTCTGTCTCTCTCTGTGACCCGATATAACCGTCACGGTTGGCAAGGTGTTAAAAAAAAAATCTCTCTCTCTCTCTCTCTCTCTCTCTCTCTCTCTCTCTCTCTCTCTCTCTCTCTCCACACACACATACCACAAATGACAGACTCAGGCTTTCCGTTTACTTCCAGTGCAGCATGTTCGTGTCAGAAGACAGAGAACTCAAGAAAGGACCGTCGGAGGGCATGGCAATCTGCGATGCAGTGTTAACGGAAATGACTGGTTCAAAGCCGCGGAGAGTCCATAACTACATGCCAGCTAGGCCCATTTGCATACTAATTGTTTCTTCGCTGTCCTCGATGTTTATTTGGGCAAATAGGCTCTTCGCCAAAGCTGATTAGTTTACAAAGGAACGTTTAAATTACTGCGCAAATGAAAGATTTGTATCAAGTACGTGTAGAGTTATCCCTCCCCCCCCCCCCCCACCTACCCACTGAGGGTGTGCGTGCGTGCGTGCGTGCGTGCGTGCGTGCGTGCGTGGTGTGTGTGTGTGTGTGTGTGTGTGTGTGTGTGTGTGTGTGTGTGTGTGTGTGTGTGTGTGTGTGTGTGTGTGTGTGTGGAGGGGGGTAGGGGGGGAGGGGGGCGTGGGATGGAGGGCGTTTTGTTTTGTATGGTAGGATTGGATTCATTAAAAAAAAATCACCATGGGCGCATTCTATGTCCATTCTACTGAGAACCCAAGGCAGTCAGTAATTCTCTGCCTGTGAGTAGGTCAGAATAATTATAGCTTTGAATACATGCTTGGCCTGCTGCCAAGTTTTCTCCTTGTGTATCATTTTTGCCTTCCGTGTTTATTTATCTTCTTCTTCTTCTTCTTCTTCTTCTCTTCTTCTTCTTCTTCTTCTTCTTCTTCTTCTCCTCCTCCTCTCCAAACGTAAAGTTACGCGTGCAGAATAAATAATTCAGACTTTCACAAGTGATCAGCTGTGTCAGTTTCGCCTCGGTATAATCTTCTCCACTGCCTGGGCACGTAAATACCCAGTAACCAACTCAAAGTCTGCTGTGTTTCGCCTCGATATGATCTTCTTCATTGCCTGGGCATGTAAATACCCAGTAACCAACTCAAAGTCTGCTGTGTTTCGCCTCGATATGATCTTCTTCATTGCCTGGGCATGTAAATACCCAGTAACCAACTCAAAGTCTGCTGAGATGAAGCTAGGGTTGGGGAAACAGAAATGGACACTTGATCGGAAGACACTTCATCGTGCAACATTCAATCCCAACGACACCTGATAGAACGATACTTAATCGAAACGACACTTAATCGAAACAACACTTTATCAACGCAACGAAGACTGTATAGTATCAAGTGTCGTTTGATCAAGTGTTGCCGGTTTCGATCAAGTGTAGTCTCAACGGCCAAGAGTCATTTCGATCAAGTTTCGTTTCGATTTAAGCGTCAAACACCCGATGGTAGTACCATATTTACGCAAAGCGAATTTGACGCTACCTCTGCGCGAAAAATAGCATTCATTTGCGCGAGCACTGTTCTTCAATTTTTGCTGCTGAAGTTAACAGGTGCACTCATGTCAGTTCACGCAGACACAGACACACAGGTTTCTGTCTTTTAGTTTGTACCATACTATTGAACATAATGCTTTTGTCTTTTATTTTGTACCATACTATTAAACATAATGCAGTTTGTCTTTTAGTTTGCACCATACTATTAAACATAATGCAGTTTGTCTTTTATTTTGTACCATACTATTAAACATAATGCAGTTTTGTCTTTTATTTTGTACCATACTATTAAACTAATGCAGTTTGTCTTTTATTTGTACCATACTATTAAACATAATGCAGTTTGTCTTTTATTTGTACCATACTATTAAACTAATGCAGTTTGTCTTATTTTGTACCATACTATTAAACGTAATGCAGTTTCTGTCTTTTATTTTGTACCATACTATTAAACGTATTGCAGTTTCTGTCTTTTATTTTGTACCATACTATTAAACGTAATGCAGTTTTGTCTTTTATTTTGTACCATACTAT
Source organism: Alviniconcha marisindica (assembly GCA_018857735.1). Taxonomy (NCBI): domain Eukaryota; kingdom Metazoa; phylum Mollusca; class Gastropoda; family Provannidae; genus Alviniconcha; species Alviniconcha marisindica. Next base: position 970,089 of record JABMCL010003248.1, read on the forward strand.
TAAACGTAATGCAGTTTCTGTCTTTTATTTTGTAACCCTACTATTAAACGTAATGCAGTTTTTTGGTTGGTTTGGTTTTTTTTGTACCATACTATTAAACGTAATGCAGTTTCTGTCTATTATTTTGTGCCATACTATTAAACGTAATGCAGTTTCTGTCTTTTAATCTGTACCATACTATTAAATGTAATGCAGTTTCTGTCTTTTATTTTGTACCATACTAGTAAACGTAATGCAGTTTCTGTCTTTTATTTTGTACTATACTATTAAATGTAATGCAGTTTCTGTCTTTTATTTTCTACTATACTATTAACCCCTTCACTGCCCCAGCCTGTAAATTTTCCGGACTGAAAAGTGCAGCAAACAGTGTATGCCTACAAACAGTGTATTTGATGTACTGTCAGGTGCTCATGAGAAGGGGGCAAAAGAGCCGTAATGGTTTCAAATTTGACGATTTAAGGTTCGATTTCCGAGTGACGGCGCGGCAAGCATGACAGTGAAAGGGTTAAACATAATGCCGTTTCTTTTATTTTGTACCATACTATAAAATGTAATGCAGTTTCTGTCTTTTATTTTGTACCATACTGCTAAACGTAATGCAGTTTCTGTCTTTTATTTTGTACCATACTATTAAACGTAATGCAGTTTCTGTCCTTTATTTTGTACCATACTATTAAACATAATGCAGTTTCTGTCCTTTATTTTGTACCATACTATTAAACGTAATGCAGTTTCTGTCCTTTATTTTGTACCATACTATTAAACGTAATGCAGTTTCTGTCCTTTATTTTGTACCATACTATTAAACGTAATGCAGTTTCACGTTTCGCCAGCAAGCGCAATAAAAGCATATACACAAGGAAACGAGAGTTGTGGCTGCGGCTTCTGTAAGAAATTTGCAGCCGGAATTACTACACAAAGAACCAGCTTGCACACTCAAGATGTTCTTCGTGGTTGTGTTCCGAACATCCCCAAGTAACCTGCGTCACATCCGCGTCTTTCAGCAAGGTATTCGATATTTTCGCACACCTGAAATTGTTTGATAATTTTAAAAAATAAATCTGAAACAGATAACTCAGTGTGTGTGTGTGTGTGAGAGAGAGAGAGAGAGAGAGAGAGAGAGAGAGAGAGAGAGAGAGAGAGAGAGAGAGAGAGAGAGAGAGAGAGAGAAGATCCAAACACAAAAAGGTTCAAACGAAGTTTTTTTCTTTCATTTTTCATCGTTTTTAACCGTTTATCTGTTGTTTAGGTGTCGTTTTGTGGCTTGATAAAGGGGATTTCCCCGAAAATGTGCACACTGTGTGTCCGTGTTAGAATAAAGATAAGCGTTCGTTTGAACCTTTTTGTGTTTGGATCTTGTTTGATAATTAATCTAGACTGCCGTCGGTCAGTCGCATGTCTCAATCATTCTGTGATGCTGTATATAATTATGTTTACAGTAGCCAGCAAAGACGGGGATAACAATGCAAACAAGCTTACTCAAAGTTAGCCTTGTCAGTAACAATTATGCGAAGATTGAGAATGCACGGAATTCTTCGTTTCAGTGCACGCACTGTTCACTTGTTACACTAATTTTTACCGGTGCTTGCGGAATTCCTCCTTTCAGAACATGCAGTGTTCACTTGTTACACTTTGTACCCTGCCGCGTGCGTGCGTGCGTGCGTGCGTGCGTGTGTGTGTGTGTGTGTGTGTGTGTGTGTGTGTGCGTATGTACGTGTGTGTGCGTGCGTGTGCATGTGTGCGCGCGCGCGTGTGTGTGTGTATGTGGGTGCGTGCGTGCGTACGTGTGTATATGTGAGTGTTTTGCGCACCCGTTTTTGGTAATCGTTACTCACGAAAGTCGTTTTCTAAACTGAACGAAAAAAATCAACAGCGTATTTATTATTTATTTTATTTTATTTTTCTTAAGGTTTTATTTTACTTTCTTCTGCGTTTTACACAGAGTATATTTCGAGAAGTAGATTCTTTAAATCGCTTTGATATAACCGTCATGGGTGATTGAGCGTTAACAATCAATTATCTATCTAATTCCTTTATGACAAAAGCTGATGGTTGCAAAAGGAAGAATGATGATGATGATGATGATGATGAGACAAAGACGGACAGAGAGAGACAGAGACAGAGAAGGACAGTGTAACACCTTTTTAACTGCACATGGTCATCTAAGGACAAGAGACAGACAGACACAGACAGAGACAGAGGGTGGGGAGGAGAGAGACAGACAGACAGACAGAAAGAGAGAGAGAGAGAGAGAGAGAGAGAGAGAGAGAGAGAGAAGAGAGAGAGAGAGAGAGAGAGAAGAAGAGACAGACAGACAGACAGAAAGAGAGAGAGAGAGAGGGAGACAGAGAGAAGGGGTGGGGGTGCTGAGTTGACTCCTGCTGCTGCCAATTATAACTTGCCACGTCGGATCGCACAGCGCAGATAGGCACTCCTGGTTTCACAAACACACCTGCGTTCAACACAAGTACTAACGGACATTTTGCGCTTTTGAAAGTGGGGCTACTTCAAGATTCTAGTTGCTTAGACTGGCAGCAGGGGTTGAGACTCGAGCAGCCTCAGTGAGGGCAGTTGAGGGGTGCGGGGGTTGGTTTGTTTCCCAGTGAATATAGTGACAAGCAAGCAAAGCAAATACACATTGTTAACCAGGTTTAGTCATCATTAGCGGACAAGAGAGAGAGAGGGGGACAGAGAGGGAGGGAGAGAAACGGCGAGAGAGAGAGAGAGAGAGAGAGAGAGAGAGAAGAGAGGAGAGAGAGAGAAGGGGGGGCACAAGCAAAAAAAACGAGAAACAAGAGAGAGAGGAACACTGAGAACAATTGTTTCGGTATAGCAACAACCAGAGCATGGACCGTGGAGTTGAGGACAATGTTTGTTGTGTGTATGGTGTGTGTGGTATTCGGATGTGTGTGTGTGTGTGTGTTTGTGTGTGTGTGTGTGTGTGTGTGTGTGTGTGTGTGTGTGTGTGTGTGTGTGTTGTGTGTGAGTGTGTTTTGTGTGTGTGTGTGTGTGTGTGTGTGAGTAGTATGTAACCTTTGTTGTTTGTGCGTGTGATGGCTGAATGTCACAACTTCGTGTCATGTATCGTCATGATCATCATCATCATCATAGAGACAAGCTGAGAGAAAAGTGCAGAGTAAGAGGTAGACTATAACAAGACGTCACCCCACGTCAACACGACCGGCTGACGCACACCCACACCCTGTCAAAGTTTCCAAGCACTTTCCAAAGAGACGAGGCCGCCAAGGCCGCCAGTAGTAATTGAACTAGCGCTGTCAGTCTGCACGTGCGATCCGAACGCGACGACACGAGACAGTGGTCAACCGAAACGGTTAGAGGCCCGATCCACACTTTTTCTTCGGTGTTCTGTTGTTGTTGTTGTTTTATGGTGTTTTTTTGGTGTTTTTTTCTTCTTGTTGTTTGTTTATTTTTCTTGTACGCATTTGCGCTTACTTGAGCTAGCCGTTTATTGTTGATATTCTGGATTATTGCTGGCGTTCGACCCACGCTGTTTCTTCAGTGTTTGTTTGTTTGTTTTTGTTATGGAAATACGTGTGTTTCTGTTGTTTGTTTGTTTGATTGTTTTGTTTTGCTTCCTTTTTTTTGTACACATTTGCGCTTAGTTGAGCCAGTCATTTATTGTTGATATTCTGGATTATTGCTGGCGTTCGATCCACGCTGTTTCTTCAGTGTTTTGTTGTTTTTTGTTACGGAAATACGTGTGTTTCTGTTGTTTGTTTGTTTGTTTGTTTGTTTGTTTGTTTGTTTGTTTGTTTGTTTTATTTTGCTTCCTTTTGTTGTACACATTTGCGCTTAGTTGAGCCAGTCAATTATTGTTGATATTTTGTTTTATTGCCGGCGTTCGACCCACGCTGTTTCTTCAGTGTTTTGGTGTTATTTTGTTATTTTTTTCGAAAACAAATATGTTTCCGTTGTTGTTTTTGTCGTTGTTGTTTGTTTGTTTGTTTGTTTGTTTTGTTTTGTTTCCTTTTAGTTGAGCCAGCCGTTTATTGTCGATATTTTGTTTTCTTGCCGGCGTTCGATCCACGCTGTTTCTTCAGTGTTTTGTTGTTGTTATTTTTTTGTTTGTTTCGGAAACAAATATGTTTCCGTTGTTGTTTTTGTCGTTGTTTGTTTGTTTGTTTGTTTGTTTGTTTGTTTGTTTGTTTGTTTGTTTTGTTTTGTTTCCTTTTAGTTGAGCCAGCCGTTTATTGTCGATATTTTGGTTTATTGGCGGCGTCTAACCGTTGTGAAATTTGTTAATGTTCTCTCATTGAAGTTTCATGTACCCCCACTGGGGATTCTGAAATAAAGTCTTGACTTGTGGTCACCAGTTATTTCCATTCCTTTCGGTCCTCTCTCTCTCTCTCTCTCTCTCTCTCTCTCTCTCTCTCTCTCTCTCTCTCTCTCTCTCTCTCTCTTTCTTTTCGTTTCGCTTTTCATTTCTTTCTTCCATTCTTTCTCCTTCTGCTCCCTCTCTCTCTCTCTTTCTTTTTCTTTTTTCTTCTTTTGGCCGAGTTGCTTATGGCAAAACTAATCATTTGCGTGGAAACTTGTAAAAAAACACGTTTTCCATTGGAAACGCAAATCGACAATTTCTAGAAGCATATTGGCGTGAATTATTTTTGTCATTATCACGCCTTCGGGTATTACAAGTATTATTCTACGACGGGAAAATAAAACCACAGAACTCCAAAAGACACAAAACAAGGAATGCATAAGCTGAGGGAAGAAAAGGAAGGAGAGAAAAAAAGAAAGATTGCGCTTCTCCACTTTTTAAGCTCCACGGGATTTAAAACCTGTGTCAAATGGTACTTAACCGTGTAATATTGCATTACTTCTGCATTGGCAAACTAAACACTGCTACTAAAGAAGGAATGGCATTAACAACAGAGAGCAACAGGCTTTTTTTTTAAATTATTATTCTTAAAGGATCGACAGTTGTTCAGAACATGATTACAATCTTGACACTTTTCGTTTCAGTACAATATAAAACCTAAACAATAATGGGTAGATAAAACAATAATCTAAAGTTGATGAACAAGATGAAGAAGTCAGAAAAAGAAAAGAAGAAGGAGAAGAAAGAACACTGGAGCACACACACACACACACACACACACACGCAAGCACGCAAGCACGCACGCACGCACGCACACACATACACACACACACACACACACACACACACACACACACACACACACACACACACACACACACACACACTTCAGAACAATGACCCAGCCCCCATCCCCATCAGTAAAGCATCATCCTGTAACAGGTGTGACCCTCAGCCACAAACAAAGCAAGCGCGTAAAGTTCTACAGCCCCGCACTCTCAATAACAGCAAAAGACTTCGCGGCTGACAGCGACTGCGACTGCGACTGCGACAGCGACGATCACTTCCAGTGAGAACAAAGGCCCTTGAAACAACCAGCCATCGACAATCAGAGCTCAGGCGCTGTGTGAAAGTGGAGGTGGTTGTCCTAGGCTCCCCGTCCCTAACAGTCCTTATGGTCTCTGTGGACGTAAAGCATCACTGAACTATACGGAAAACAGCTCAGGAGCTGTGTGAAAGTGGAGGAGGCCGTCCTGGGCTCCCCTTCCCTAATAAGCCTTGCGGTCTCTGCGGACGTAAAGCAACACTGAACCTGAGCCATCGACAGTTTACCCCAGTCGAAAGCGGACGGGCACACGCCTCAGTCGTTGATCAGTGATGAGACCAGGGCCGAGCGAAGCTCACTGAGCTGACGGAGTAAGACGGAGTGATGGCCAAGCGATGGCCCCCATGCAATCACCCTTCGATCAGTTAATTCACCGTGTCTATGAATAGCATAACCGCCGCCACAATACAGTGCTGGTTGGGTGGGACCTCAGCTGTGCTACGCCCTGCTTTGACCAATCCGCTTGGTCCCAACAACGTTAGATGGAACCATGGACCTATGTAGATGTAAGTCCATGATGGCACCGTGAGCCCAGCCTGAAGCACCTGAGAGCGGATCATGCAGTCAGTGCTGCCGTCGCGGCCACTGGGCCTAACGGTTATATTATTGTTTATATACAATATAAAACTGTCTCCTTGCGGGCGTCCCTGAATGTCTTCTACATAAACTCAAAAAAATCCAAAACGCATCTGCCAGATTAATCCTTAAGTCTTCCCGACAAGAACACACTAAACCACTCCTCAAATCACTACATTGGTTACCAATCCCTGACCGTATAACATACAAACTGTCCTGCATGTGTTACAACTCCGTCACTGCCTCCACCCCTCAATACCTCGCTGATCTTTTACAAATCTACACGCCATCCTGTACTTTACGGTCTACCGCAGACACACGTAAACTGAAAATCCCGCTGTTCAAAAAGAAATACTCAGGCCAGAGATCTTTCTCCTATCAGGGTCCCGTAACCTGGAATAATCTGCCTTTCTCCATCCGCCACACACAAACATACTCCTCATTTAAGTCACAGTTGAAAACCCACTTGTTTTCCCAAACCTTCCAATAGAACCCAGTTTTTGATGCTCTTTATATTTGATTTCCAATCATGAGATGTTTCCATAGTCCATGTATAGCTGCATTGCATGTCTAGGTTGCACCGATTGCTCCAGGATGTGTGCATGTTTGCCTGCGCTTTGCTGTTGACGTTGGATCGTCTGGTGTATGCATGTTTCATGTATTGATTTTGATTTCCATTCTTGTTTTGAATTGTGAAGTGCTTTGAGCCAGTCAAGTTGGATTAGGCGCTATATAAGAATTACGTATTATTATTATTATTATAAGTACATGTCCCCTGTCCACGCTGTAAACAGTTACGTAGTCACTGGATTTGAACGCCATGTCAACCGCACTAGAAAGAGAGGGGGGAGGAGAGAGAGGTGGGGAGATGTTGACAGAGAGAAGGGGATGGAGGGAGGGAGGAGGAGGAGGAAGACAGGTAGAGAGAGAAAGAGTCTGGAGAAGAGAAAGATGGGGAGATGCTGACACAGAAGGAGGGAGGGAGGAGGAAGAAGAGGACAGAGAGAGAGAGAGTGAGAAAAGAGAGGGAGAGACCTTAACCTACAGGAGTCACAGCAAACCACGCAGGACTTGACAAAGACCATATGGGCGAAAATTTGGATTAAAAGGTTTAAGCTCACGACATGCTTGGACTGTTGTTTTACGATGCCCCTCTCTCTCTTCTCTCTCTCCTCTCTCTCCTTTCTTCTCTCTCTCTCTTCTTCTCTTCACTCTTTCTCTTTCTATATTTGTTATATCATATAATGAAAACTCCCAGAAAAGGTGAGCTTTCCCGAAGCCCCCTTTTTAACTGAGAGCTAGATCCTAATAAGTAAATTTTAAATTTTGTGTTGAAAACGCCCAGTAACCATCTGCCCAGAAAAGGGAGCCTTTACAAATGGATGAACAGACCCTTGTAAGAAGAAAAAACGCCCAGCAACCTTAAACCCAAACTGTGTCCTTTAAAATAGTGTTAAACAGTTTTTGGAAAGAAAAACAACAGAACTTAACCAATTCATTTTTTAAAGATAAATTTTTTTTTACAGTATTTAATGAGAAAGAAGAGAGCTTAGCCAGTTCAAAATGATATTTTGGTACAGTTTGCAACAAAAAAGAGTTAAGAGATACTTTTGCCTATTTTCCAAAATAACATTATTAGTTTTCCAGAGCGCTTACAAAGACATAAGGATACGCTATTGTATCACACACACACGCACGCACGCACGCACGCACGCACGCACGCACGCACGCACGCACGCACTCTCTCTCTCTCTCTCCTCTCTCTCTCTCTCTCTCTCCTCTCTCTCTCTCTCTCTCTCTCTCACACACACACCACACACACACACCACACACCACACACACACACACACACACACACACACACACACACACACACACACACACACACACACACACTACAAATACATGGATAACTGGCGATGGGTTGGTACAATGAGAGGAAAACGACAGATTAGTATGCATCTTTTTTCAGAGGCAACTCGGCGTTAACGGCCTCTTCACTACCCCAGCCTGTCAAATTTCAGTCCTGGCTAAAAAGAGAACGCACAGACACGCCCGCCACAAACAGTGTATTTCCCGGTCATATATATAACAAATCTTCTTTCAATACTGTACGTTTTAATGAAAATCCTTTCACATGCTAAGTCAAAAAAGAAAACAACAACAACAACACCTGACAAAACACGAGTAAATTTCCGATTTCGCACTTTCATTGGTCGTTTTCAACTCAGCGGACATCACGGCGGTGAAAGGGTTATAAACAGATCCAACGAACAAGGCTCGTGCTGATGACATGTCAGCCATTTTTTCAGGCTATCAGTCCAGCCTTGATCCTCGCGTTGTGCACCGCTGGAGACTCTCTAAAGAGTTCTCTCCCCTCCAGCGACCGAAGCAGACGGCGCGAGACAGCCAAAGTCCTGATCACCAGCGTAGGCGACAAGTAAAGATCCGGAGTGTAGCCAAGCCCCACTTGACCGCCCGCGCTGGACTTCAGATAGGCAGCAATAGCCTGGCCGTCACAGGTAATCTTGAAGGCTGGAAGACAGTAAGCGGAACCGGTACTAGACCGGCAATCTCGTGTCTTCATATTTTGCCCTGACCAAGCGAGCTTCGGCCACCGGAAAGGTTTGCAGCAATCACGATGGTGTTGGTGGTGGTGGTCGGAGGGAAGGGTGCGATAGGTGGGGAGTGGGTTGGGTTGGGGGGGTGGGGGGGGGGTGCGAGCATTAGTCGTAGAAAGCTGATTACTTCTTGCCGTAGAAGTCTCACCTAAACAACAGGATCAGTCAGGGGTTTGACGGTCCGTCGTGGTGCTATAGAAACACCGCCGTTCAATTTCCGTTTCTTTGTGAGGGATGGGCAAGCAGTGTGATTTGTCTTCTCTCTCTCTCTCTCTCTCTCTCTCTCTCTCTCTCTCTCTCTCTCTCTCTCTCTCTCACTTCCTATCAGTATCTGTCTGTCTGTCTGTCTGTCTGTCTGTCTGTCTGTCTGTCTCTCTGTCTGTCTCTGTCTTCTCTCTCTCTCTCTCTCTCTCTCTCTCTCTCTCTCTCTCTCTCTCTCTCTCTCTGTCCATCTGTCTCTGTCTCTCTCTCTGTCTCTCGCTCTCTCTCCCTCAGACAGAGACACACACACACACACACACACACACACACACACACACACACACACACACACACACACACACACACACACAGAGAAATAGATGTTTGTTTGGTAAACTGCAGTGACAACAAAAAACCTTCTTACTGTAGGACTGCCACAAACAGGGGCATCAGAAAATACTGCTAACTGTGTGTGTGTGGGTGGGTGGGTGGGGGCGGGGATCGAAGGGGCGGGGGGGGGGGGGGGGGGGGAGAGAAAAGAAAAAGAGGCCTTGCACAAAACCTAAGGACAGACGCATTTACTTCAATACGGGCATTTTTAACTGAACACAGCCTTAATTAACCATCTTTTACTGACCAGAAAGCCGAGTCTCGATCTCACCTGGGGAAAAACACAGCAGAAAGCAAGAGCAGCCGGCGCTACCCAGTCTTGCGTCGCTCAGCTAAGCGCGGCCAGGCGAAGCTAGCTTGCAACAACTGCCGAGATTCAAAACTGAAGAGTATCTAAACACTTAAAACGGATTCAAAAAGAATGCTATTTATTAGAAGAAGAAAAAAGAAAAAAGAAAAAAAGCATCCGAATTTTGGGGTAATACCCTGTATCCCGGAAAGGACTGAGTGCCACTGCTGGTGAGGCTGATAAAATAGAACAGCTCTAGAGAAATGTACTCAGCTATACGACGACACATAAAGAACAGTTAAATGTAATTGTTCTTTATGTGTCGTCGTATAGGTGAGTACATTCCCCTTTATAAAGCTACAAAACGTCAACGACACTTAAACAACAGATAAACGGTGGAAAACGATGAAAAAGGAGACGAAGAGCTAATTAAGCCATTATCTCTTTTGGGTTGAGCTATGTTGTTTTCGTGTCCAGTGTTTGGAAGTATCTGTCGTACGCAAATATGGAACGTGATGGACCACTGGTATTTAAACGCCTAGTTAACCATGACAGTGAGAGCAGCAATATGCATCATGGCGAAAATGTGAACTAATGATGTCCATTTCCTGACCAAATGGTTCAGCTCTTAGTCGCTTGTTCTAAGTATTTATAATTTACAGCGTAGTACAAATGCCCTCTACGTTACTCCCATTTCCGAAATCAGAGAGAGGGAGAGAGAGAACTCGAATTCGAAAACTTTAATTCTGAAGGATAGTAGCGTTAGCTCCATTTGGACATATCTAACAGCCAGTCCTTGCGTCCTGAGAGAGAGACTGACAGAGACAGACAGACAGTTTATGTGTAAAAAACAAAACAAACAGAATAAATAAAAATTAAATTTAGAAAAGAAGAAGAACTGTAATGCAGCCTAGCGTCTACTTATGGCAAAGATCAGTTCAGATCAGTTAAAGATGGTATCTATCCGCTCGGAAAAGCCCATGAAATGCGCTCCGCCCCGTGGCACAAGTTTTTTCTAACGATACATTTGAAATAGTTCTAAAGTGGAATACCTGCCAAACGTTGCCAGAGCGGCAAGGCAAACTCCCCAGCCTCGCTCGGCACGCGCAGTCAAAACCACTAAACCACCGAACCCCTCAGGCGGAAATCTTGAGGCCGAGAAATAACAGCTATGACGGCATAACGGCAGTGAAGAGAAAGCCGCTTAATGTACCTCTCGCACCCCCCTCCACCAAAGTGCAAGCAAGGCACGGACTACTCGAGAGTCGGCCCTTCAGCAGCAACAGATGTGGCTCATCCTTAACTGAGAGACAAACACTCATCGATCTGCGAATCATGCCTTTGTTGCAACGGGGTTTTGGCCAGCGTGGTGGTGTATGGCGCATGTTATTGGCTGTTGTTATGGTTTGTGATTGATGTATTTTGGGGCCTAGTGTTTTTTTGTGTTCAGTATGTGCGCGCTTTAGGACTCGTCCTGATATAACCATACTGGTTGACTGGGCGTAAAGCATCAAGTTACTTACTTGCTTACTTACTTACTCAAGTTACGCGCTTTAGGTTTTTTCTTTCGGGCTAGGTGGTTATCAGTAGAAATTATTATTTTATTGACATCACTATTATCATATATAGATTATATAGATATAGATATAGATATTTACACTCTACACGATGATCACACTGTTTGGATCAGTCACGGTTTCTTTTACGTCCAAAAAGGTCCACCGCAAACTGAATGGATAGGATACTGTATCCTTACGTTTATAATAATTTAAAAAAATATTTACAAAGCGCAGGATCTTGTCCGTATCGACATAACTATTCTAAGCGCATCCACACACACAAGCACGCACACAGGCACCCGCACACATGAGCATACTGACTATACAGAGCTTAAATTTGCACACCGCAACTTAGAAACGTTTGCGTCAGTGTATGTCAGGTCACTGGTGTGTGTGTGTGTGCGTGTGTGTGTGTGTGTGTGTGTGTGTGTGTGTGTGTGTGTGTGTGTGTGTGTGTGTGTGTGTGTGTCTGTCTGTCTGTCTGTGTTTGTGTGTCTGTGTGTGATAGTTTGGTACTAGGCCGTGAGAATCAATTTAAAAACAAACGACTTATGTATGTCTTACAATACAGAAATGGGGTGGGAGAATGGATGAGGCGGGATGATGGTGGATCGGGAAGAACTTTCCGGAGTACTTGCATCGCTCTATCACCTTGTTACTTACTCCCTCGGCCTGAACTGAATAAGACCGGCAGGGGAACTAACTACTAGAACTGACCGACCAGACGCCATAGACGCCATACGCCGTTCTCTCGCGGCTCTTTGATCGGATGATGAGAGGGTCGATCTTGCCGGGGCACGGGCCGAGTCCCCACAAAGGTAAAGTGGCTCCGTGTGTGCGGCAGCCCCGCAAACCTGAGTGACAGGCAGTAATTGTCGTAAGCGGATCGGACGAGAAAGCAAGGGGGATCAATTGAGCGGTGACGGAGAATGACAAAAACGGAGTTGCGGCCCGTTTCTTCGGCCGCGAACACAGCCTTTGTCACAGCAAAGAACAGGTGAGATGAGAAGCTGGGTTGGCTTCTTACTTCTGCGAGAAGTACTGGATTGGAATCAGCGGCATAGAGAGGAGAAGAACGGGGGCTGATGCGGGGGCGGGGAAGGGGTGGGGGGTTAGACGTGTCACAAGTGTATGACACAGTGTGCGCTGTGCGCGGGGCACTGACCTAAAAACTACATTTTGCATGTAAAAATAACTGCCCGTTTGTTGCTTGAAAACAAGGTGACTACATGGAAAAACTGCAATTTTGTTTTGTTTTTGTTTTGTTTTTTTTCTTCTGCTTTTTTGCTTTGTTTGTTGGTTGGTGTTGGTTGTTGTTGTTGTTGTTGCGTTTCAGTTGGCAGTTTCATCAATTTGTTTTGTTGTTTTTTGTTTGTTGTTGTTGTTGTTGTTTTGAGGGGGTGGGGCTTGTTACAATTAAAAGCTTTCAAATCAACATATTTGAGTGTTCTGGTCTTCGTTTTGAACACTGGACGTCACCTTTTGTTGTTGTTGTTTTCACATTTCAGTTTGTTGTTGAATATGGGCGTGCATGTACACTATATAGTTGGTTGGCGCTTGGATTTTAATGTTCCATCAACAGCAGAAGGTTATCTAAGGATGAATCACACATTAATAATTCATTTGCACTGTTCAAAACAAGTCACCAAACCACAGCTTTGTCAAATTCACTGTTAAAACATTCACTTAGCCTCTATCTATCTATCTATCAGTGCAGAATAATATTTTGATACCTATTTATATCCTGTAGGTACTCACCACAGGTACCTGCTTAAATTGCTTGTGGCAATGAGAACAATGACTTTTTAATTCCATGGGCCCACACAGGAAACTGCAGAAGCAAAAACTAATGCAGTTAAAAGACATTGAGAGGATTTGGAAAAAAATGAAGTGGAATGGACCAGGAAGGTAGAAATTAGGACAATTTATAGATTTTACAAAAACCTATAGTCTGGATTGTCCTCATGTGACCCTGTGTGGTTGACAGGACATTAAATTCCAGTTACTAAACTTCAGTTTGGTTGATTCATAATCAAAGCAGGAAAAATCATTATTTTATTCAAACACTACAGTGACATTCAAAATAGGTCATGTGCACCAAAACTGGTATGAAAGTTCCCCAGAGGTTATCTTCCTTTGTCATACACACAGGGATGCTGGCATGTGCCCCCCCCCCCCCCCCCCCCCCCCACACACACACATTCAATCACACAGGAGTGGGTATCAACACTAAACCAGATGACAAACAGATTTCATCATCATAACAAAATGGCAGAACTTTCAGGCTGTACAGTAACATTTTCTCTATCTTGTTAGAAATGGTTACACACTTTCACAGTAATGAAATGACTGAGGGCAGAAAACACACACTCTAAGGTCATTTTGATCTTCGTGTACTACTAAAAATAATTTAAAATTTAAAATAAATAAATAAAATCTTCAACAAGGATGACTGCTAGTGAGTAGTGTTCACTGATAAATATATTTTTGCTTATCATCAATTGACCATTGTTTTGTCACTTTGAAAAAGGGGCTTACCCCCAAATTTGCATGTTTTGTATATCCCATTAAATTTAAAATTAGCATTCTTTTTCACCATGTGTGTTTGAATTGTAGTGCGCTACTCTTAACTATTTTCCCATGAAAAGGTTCCATTGACCTTTTATATATATGATGATGATGTGGGGCTTCATGTCCTCGGATGTCGGGTTGACATATTAGGGACAAACTGTACCTTTTATATATAGTTTCACAGTGATGCTATGCCTTCCCTGATAGGCGTTATGGTTGGTGTGGACATAAAGCACAATGAAAGAAGCTATGCTTTTCCCCAGTACACACTGCCCAACCTGAAGGAAGGTAACTTTACAAGTCCCACCCACCCGGACTATGATACTGTTGCTCACACTGCCGCATGAGACTGAGCAGTGGTGCGGGGTTGTACACCAGCAGTCCACTGCTGTGCAGCCTCTCCAACCTCCGTCGCAGCGCCAGGAGAAGGTGCATAACTCTGCCAACACAGTTCCACGAAGGGGACGCTCCAGTCTTCTCCCTTGTTGCAAGGCGCCGGGTATCCGCCTGTCCGCTCAGTGGTTTGTGAGAAAGTGGGCGTTCTCTTCGGTTCGGTGACACATCATTTTTCCTGGTGTTGTTTTCTGAACATTCATTCTCATTGAAAGATGGTCCCACAGAATTCCCCAAATAAGCATGACAGCCATAGGAGTTCCCTTCAGAAGCCATGTCATCAAGATGGATAGAATTACCTTCATCTTCACACACCTCCTCAGCATCAGCAGCATTATCATCATCATCATCATCATTCTCATCATCATCATCACCTGTGCTGTCATCACCATCACTGCCATAAGAGGAAAGCAGAGCTAACCCTACACTAGTCTTCACAGTGATGTCAGAATCTGCTGTGCATTTCGGATTCAAATTTGACTTTTGTCTTTCCTCTGATCTACAGCGCATGTCCGTCGATCCTGATTTCTTGTCCTTGACTTCTGTTTCACAGTCCTTCACTTCTGACTCACTGTCCATCACTTCTGATTCATTGTCCTTCAACTCTGATTCACTGTCCTTCATTTCCGATTCACTGTCCACTTCTGACTCACTGTCCATCACTTCTGACTCCTTGTCCTTATCTTCTGACTCACTGTCCTTCATTTCCGACTCACTCTCCATCACTTCCGGTTCACTGCCTTTCAATTCTGAGCCCGAATCACCGTTTGTCACTTCTGCTTGTGAGAGGTGCGACAGCAATTCAGCGTGTGAGTGAAGTTCACTTCTTTCACCACACTGCAGTAGCTTCACGTGTTCATCAACAACTGACCTTGAAAACACACTGCCTGTGGAGATTCCATTGCTTTGCCTTGGAGTGCAGACCACCCCATGCTGAAGAATCTCTTCCTCCTCGCGTTCAACCCCCTCCCCACCTGCTGGAGAACTCGGGGAAGAAGCCGCTAAACTCCAAGCCTGAGCTGAGCGGGAAAACGCAGAGAAGTCGGCAGCCACCAGCCGGAGGTACCGGGTGATGTACGCCAGGAAGCAGGTCTCAGGGGAAGTAAGCCAGTCGAGGAGAAGGGAGGAGTCATAGTGGGTCAGATGGAGCAGCTGCACGAAGAGCCTGTGCGGGTCCAGTAACGTCGTCAGCATCTTCAGGTCATCTGCATCCACGCAGCTTCTGGAACAGGCAGGAAAAGCACAAAGACTGCAGACTGACCTGACGCTTGAAGCGGCACAGCGTTCGAATCGAAGTGAGCGAGATGGATGAGAAATTGTGAGTGCGGTGGGGGAGACACGAGGTGGATGGGAGACACTGTTGTTGTGGTGAGTGAAACACTAGTCAGTAAGGTGAGAAGGGAAAGTGACTGAAATGGCTGAAATGCCAATGGCTAAATCGATTGCTGAAACATCATGGGCGAGCTCTGGAAGACACAGTGGCTGAGCCATATGGGTCAGACAAACTGAACGAGGCAGCGGAAACGCTGTGGGTCACAACGCAGTCAACAAAATTGGATGGTTCAAGTAAGGCAAAGTGGACGAGGCGCTATTGGTGAACTGAGTGAGAACACTGGGTTAGAAGTTTTCAACAAAACCAGGTGATATTCAGCATGGCAAAGTGGATGAGACACCATCAATGAGATGGGTGAGAACACTGTGGTTTAAATGTTTTCAACAATATCAGGTGGGTGACACAGTGGGTGAGATGTCCATGACACAGAAGAATGTGACCTAATGGGAGAGATGTGGGTGACACACTGGAGGTGAGATGGGTGAGACACAGTGGAAGAGATGACTGAGACACAGTGGGTGAGATGTCCATGACACAGCAGAATGTGACGTAATGGGAGAGATGTGGGTGACACACCGGAGGTGAAATGGAGGAAACAGTTAAGGGAGTCTGGCTTGGCTTGGATAGTGTGGGTGAGGTGGTATCCAGATAAAGAAAAATGTTCAAGTGATGTGGTAAGAAAAAAGTCTGAGTGATGTGGTATACACTTGGGTAAAAGAAAAGGTGAGAAAACATGGGTGAGACTGGCCGGCCAAAGTAGACTATGAGAACACAGATCTACAATGCTGAGATAGCAAAATACTACAATGCAGGCAGGAAGTATAAAATGCAATTGCAGAGAGATATAATGCAAAACACTGAGATTACGTGGGAAACACTGAAGCAAGTATAAGTGGACAGTGGGAATAGCTCAGTGGTAGAGTGGTGGACTCTCATGATTCAAAGGTCGCAGGTTCAACAAAATGAACAGCAGCAGAATTTTCTTCTCCAGGATCAGCTTTCTGTGCAGACTCTCATTTCCGCATCTCTTCCACCACAGTTTTACTTTACAACAGTAGTACATAAAAGATTCTGGTCATTCTGCCAAAAGTGCAGGTGGCAGGATAGAATTAAACACACCTGCACCCAACATGTGTGGCTTCGAATGAGGTGAAACTGTAAACTGGTGCATTGTTATATGGTGTACACGGAACATGCACCAAGACGACAGCAGTTTCACATGGCACCAGCCAGGTAACAGCCAAATAGCACTGCCAGTATACCACTTTGGTGGATATTCAAACCATGCTATAAAAGGCATCACATACTACATGAGTGCAGTGTGTTCACTCGAGAGCAGAGAATAAATAGCACTACATAAAAGTGATCAATAATAATGTAAGTGAGATGGGTGAGATATTATAGATGAGATGTGCAAGACACTAAAGATTACTGAAGTACCACTTCAGGAAATATGACTAACAAACTGTAGGCGAGATGGGTGAGATAGGTGAGACAGTGTTGGTCACACACTGCAGCCGAGATGGGTATGAGACTGTGGGGTAAATGGATAGGTGAGACACTGTAGGTGAGATGTGTAATACACTATGGGAGATACAGGTGAAACACTGCAGGGCAGATGAGAAAATTGTTATTCTTGAAAGCAAGATTTAAAAAACATTACACATGCAAAGAAATAATGGATTGTTTGTTGTTGGTTTTTTTCCTTCCAAATACTAACAGAAACTGTGCATGGATGAAGATCTCCAACAAGCAGAGCAGAGCCTCCATCCAGCGGTCATCCTGCTCACCACACACCTGCGGAAGCCAGTCAAGGTGTGCAGGTGATTCGGACACACTGCCTGCAGCTGAGCCCCCTCCAGCAAGCAGCTTACCCAAGTGACAGTGCATGGTGTGAAGAACTGCTGTACACCTCGACACCCGTTCACCTGCAAATGGGGCAACGTGGAACTCAAATTACTGAAAATGCATGGGGAGTGCACTCAACAGTTGTACACCTTGACACCCGTTCACCTGTAAATGGGACAGCATGGAGCTCAAATTACTGATAGGACAAGGGGAGTGCGCTCAGCAGTTGCACACCTTGACACCTGTTCACTTGCAAATGGGGCAATGTGAAGCACCCGTTCACCTGCAAACGGGGCAACATGGAGCTCAAATTACTGATAAGACAAGGGGAGTGTGCTCAACAGGGCATAGTGTGAAGCATGGCTGCACACCTGGACACCCGTTCACCTGCAGATGGGTCAATGTGGAGATCAAATTACTGAAAAGACAAGGAGAGTACGCTTGGCAGTGCATGGTGTGAAGCACTACCGTACACTTTGGCATCCATTCACCTGCAAATGGGGCAATGTGGAGCTCAAATTACTGACAAGACAAGGGGAGTGTGCTCGGAAGTTGTATACCTTGACACCTGTTCACCTGCAAATGAGGCAACATGGAGCTCCGCTGAGAGGACAAGGGGAGTGTACTTCGATCCATGCCACTTGCAACTGAACTTGTTGTCAATGACAGAGGGTGAGGACTTTATTACCATCATTATTATCCCCATCAGGGAGGGTGGGATTTTTACCAGTAATAGTACCACAGGATTATGTGAGGAACTGTACAAAATGTTCAGGCTGTTGTTAAGTTTTTATTTCTGGGTACATGTTGTTGTACTCCTGTCTGCTACCCACTCGCTCTCTGAGTCTGAGATGACAGTCCATTCACCTGTACATTCAAAATTTCAGTTTAGGTAATTACAAAAGAACAGGTGAGACTGTCTTCTTCTTCTTCTCCACATTATTATTATTATTATTAATTTCCACCAGGGATGGTGGATTTTTTACCTTTAATAGTATCATACATGATAATTATATAACTACATGATGCACTGTACAGACTATCTGGACTTTTCCAAAGTTTTGGGAAATACGTGCACATTTTCTGTTTCTTCAGGCCAGCTTGTGTCTTTGCTTCAGTTCCCCTTTAACAATTCCATGACCAGTTCATGACCAGTTCATGACCAGTGGTGCACATAAAAAAAGATCAGAGTATGCTACTCTGCAAGCCGGACTGTATGAAAAATTCAAAATGCATCATCAATTTACTATGACTCACTAGAATGCAGCTCAGGCTCTTTGGGTCAGTTGTGAGCATACTGTACAAGCAGAGAAGTCAAGAACTGAAGAAACAAGCAACCAACGATCAAAACCATGCACTGATTCATACAGTGTCATTATCATCATCTCCGAACATTTATTTACATTCTTGATCTACTATATTTCATGTAAGAACAGAGAAAAGACCAACAGAAAGGCAGAAAAAGAAAGAAAGAGAGAGAGAGAGGAGAGAGACTCTGTGTGTGTGTGTGTGTGTGTGTGTGTGTGTGTGTGTGTGTGTGTGTGTGTGAGAGAGAGAGAGAGAGAGAGAGAGGTGGGGGGAGAGAGAGAGAGAGAGAGAGAGAGAGAGAGAGAGAGAGAGAGAGAGAGAGCAACATTCTGTTCTCCTCATTATGTCTAACTGTGATTTACAAAGTACAATGTTAATGACAAACAAACAAAAACCCAGCAACAACAAAACAGAAATTACCATCCTGTTCCCCAGCGGTTTTGAAGACAATGGCACAACTCTTGAGAACAACGAGCAGCAGTAGAACAAGAACCGGACTGCGGTTGTCATCCCCTGACCAGCCAGGCATCCCCCCTCCTTCTGCCTCTGAACCTAACTCGTGTCCATAGCGACAACCACTCATCAACCCTCCTCCCATGTCAGCACCACCACCAATGAATGTGCGCTGACTTGGGAAGGACCAAGAGCAACCACTGGCATGGAAACAATGGATGAAATAGGCAGCCAGTTTTTCATGTGTGCTGCCTGCAAGGTCCTTCGTTCTGACACTGGTGCAGTTGAGGAGGGTATCAAGCAAATCCAAGAATTTTCTCTCCCTGCACAACTGAGCAGAATTGGGTTCCGTGAAATCCTTGCTGAAAGAAGGGACGTGGTCATCGACAAGACGAGTCAAAATGTTGTCGTTCAAAAACTGTTGCTGACTGGTTCGTTCTGGAACGTCGAGTGAGTTGACAAATTTGGTTACTTTCTGCACCAGGCACAGAAACATGTAGTGCAAGTTCTCAAACTCCTTGGACTCAGAACAAATGTTAGCCAGACTCTTAAGTGTTCCTGAAGACCCCAAAACAGGTTCTTGATGCACTGAAAGTTCTGCCTGTGATCGCTTGCAAAGACTTTCTGCTGAACATTCTGTGTGCTTTTCCTTCATCGAAGCTGAAGCATGACTGCCAGTTCTGACCAAGCTGCAGCAATCAGTTTCGTCTCGCTCCAGCCAAAGCAGATGGTCAGCACGTTTCTGAGCTGAAATGGATCTGGATGTGATCTCTGCAGGATGGTTTTCCAAAGCCTTGCAGCAACATTGGTAAAGGCTGGGCAGGTGAGGGAAGAGGAACCCTGAGGTCTGGACATTGAGGCTGTGGCCTGAACGCCTGGACAGCATGCTGCACAGCAGCTGAAGAGGTTCCAGACACAGCGGTGGG
>JABMCL010003248.1:995000-1020000 GCA_018857735.1 Alviniconcha marisindica
TCTCTTCCAGTGTTGATGATCAGTGCAAGCAGTTGTGGAGTAAGTTTCTGGCTAAGTGTTATCAACAGAAACATATTCTGATTAAAGTTGATAATTGTATCTAACTTCTAGTTCTAAGGGAAGGTTTTCAGTGTTTTAGGTCATACAGAAAACCACTTTTCCATCTGATGAACAAAATTAGGACTTGACAGAGAGAGAGAGATATATTTAAAAACTGTCTGGCACTGTGAGAAATTTTTTGGTGAGGACAAAAACTGAAAAAGCAATCTTGATCTTGATCATTAATCATAATTTTCATGCACTTGGTAATGAATGGTATGACATCAAGATTTCTGCATTTATAAGCATGACCTCCATCTGACCTGTGGAATATGATAGACTGCAGGTCATTTCAGTATATTATTTGTACTATTTTGTCGCATATTCCAACCATGCTTACAACATATTTGATAGTATGATACAGACAGCAGCTGTTGGACATAAAATGGAAGCACTTGCAGGACTGCACGATTTGGTAACTTTTGGCTGTAAATCTTGAACAAATGGGACCAGAAATGAATTAAAAAATTGCTTTGTGTCTATTCATATTTTTTTATTTTTTTTTATCCCATTCCCATTAATATAATATTAAAGCCTGTGTCCATGATGCCATTTTGCTTTGGTTCCACTTTAAGTTTAACTCAGCACCCTCTTGCTTTCAGGAGACAATGGAGGGAGTGAAGCTGACTTTGAAACAGCCATGTTCATCTTCAGCTCTGACAATGCCTGTCCTGATACAGAAAGGTAAGTGAAACAACCAAAAGAGAAAATCTCTAGGTCTAAGGAATGTCATTAAGTTGTGGTGTTCAGCATCATTATGGTTTTATACAAGTATCACCATTGTTGAGTTCAACTTACACTTACAGGAGTAGCTTTCTCAAACTATGTTTTTTTCAAGAAGGATGGCTTTTTTCCAGCAGATGAAGGCAAAAAGAGATCTATCAAAATAAACATTTCAGATTTAAGCTTTTATATTAAATTTAAAATGCACCATTGATTTTATTTTCTGTTTAAAATCCTGCTTGCGTCAGTGACAGCAAGCAGGATTTGACTGTCAAAAACACTGTTAAAAAATGTCACAGCTGGTCTAGTGGTACCCATGAACTCATTTGTCTTTGATATTATTCTGGAGGTGACATGAGCATGCAACATCCATTGCCAGCATCAACAACTGACAAGGCAGTGTTGGTGATAGTCACTGATACTGGCAAGCTAGGACATAATTATGTTGTTGCTTTGTGCAGCCAGTCATGCTGTTTGGAACTTGCAAAAACTCACACTAGAAAATTAATAATAATAATTAATATATATATATATATATATATATATATATATATATATATATATATATATATATATAACAAAATCTTCAATTTAAAGTTTTTATTTCAATCTTTTCTACCTCAGTACCTGTTGGACAAATAAAGTTTTGAGAAGGCAAGTTCTTTTAGTTTGATACCCAGTGCCAGTATAATGATAGACATGCTCAGTATTAGACTGACTGACCCCAAAATGATGGGTCAGTAGATATTATTATATGGGCAACAGTATATTAATATAGTAATAATTTGAAGAAAATGTTTTCATGTTGCAGTGTGAACTCTCTTTTCAGTTACTTCAGTTATTTAACCTTGGTGTTTACCACTCGAAGGTTAAATGAATGAAGTCATTGTGAATATAAAATGGTTCACGCAAGCACATTATTTTATTTTTATTTTTATAACTAGATCAAGAACACCCAATGAAAGATCCCCCCCCCCCCCCCCCGACTACCCCACCCCCCCACCGTCTTTCTTTGAACCCTACTGTGAAATGTTTCTTTCCTTCTAGATCTGTATGAACCTCTCTGTCTCACCAAGGACTTCCCCTCTGAGGTTCAGTTATGGTGCGCAGACAGTTTCTTGTCAATTTTTAGGGTTGTCTTTTACCAGGGGTTCTGCAGTTTTTGTTAAGAAAACAGCATTGACTGAGTCTTGTAAGTTGAAATGCATCCAAATGATTGATACATGGCCATCTTTGGCATTGTCTTTGTGCAGAGTGTTCCATTCCAGGGCCTATGAGAGCGACCACCTTGCTGTGTTCCACTCACAATACATAAATGACATGGTGCGATCTGGGAACAGATCCAAGGTCATACTGGGACACTATTTCCTACCCCCTCAGGACATTGTTGATTG
Source organism: Alviniconcha marisindica (assembly GCA_018857735.1). Taxonomy (NCBI): domain Eukaryota; kingdom Metazoa; phylum Mollusca; class Gastropoda; family Provannidae; genus Alviniconcha; species Alviniconcha marisindica. Next base: position 997,217 of record JABMCL010003248.1, read on the forward strand.
TGAGTGCCAGAGGTGCTTGGACAATACTTGTCCTTTTTTTCCTTTTTTCTGATTTTTTTGGTCCTGATTTTGTTGTTGTTGTTGATAATGTACAGCACCATGAATTTGTAATTTTGGGTGGGGGGAAGTTTGGAAGGATTTGCACACAGATGCAGCTGCAGTAGCAACACGACTCATTCCTACCAGAGCGTGTAGTACTAGGAGGATGTGCTTGTGTCGAAACATGCTTTTCTAGGCGTTGTCTGTTATTCTTTTGTATCCCAACAGTGCTATAGCTGTCAGTGTTTGGCATTTATGATTTGCACACAGATGTTGATGCGTGTGGTTGCCCACAGGGGCTGTACAGACACACCGAACGAGTCTGCACTGAAAGTGGACTCAAGGAGAGAAAGCCCTTGCCGAACCAGGGAATAAAACCTCCATCAGTATTGTGCCTGGCCTTCCAGTCTGATGCTCTGCCAACTTACCTAGCCCAGCCATTTCCATGGAAATGAGCCCTTACCCTCTCGAACCATGAAAGAGTCTGCACTGCCACTGAAAGTTGATTCTAGGAGGAAAAGCCCTTGGTGAACCAAGGAATAAAACCTGCATCAGTATTGTGTCTGGCCTTCCAGTCAGATGCTCTGCCAACTTACCTATGGCCTACCAATTTCCATGGAAATGAGCCCTTACCCTCTTGAACCATGAAAGAGTCTGCACTGAAAGTTGACTCTGGGACCTGGGAGAAAAAGCCCTTGGTGAACAAGGGAATAAAACCTGCATCAGTATTGCGCCTGGCCTTCCAGTCTGATGCTCTGCCAGGCTAACTAGCCTACCAGTACCGATTTCCATGGAAATGAGCCCTTACCCTCTCCAAAGACCACCTCTGTTTTAGTTTTACTTCCACTACTTCTGTTGTTGGTGTGGACATTAACTTCAGAAAGGAACTCACTGTGTGAACATACCATAGTGATGTTTCCTAAGGAAAAGACCATTAAAAGTTAGGGCACTTTCCCATTTGGGGCATTTTATTGCTTTTCATACAAGGTCTGCATTTGATGACTAAACATCTAGGGGATTTGTGGAAGACAGCATTTGATGACTAAACATCTAGGGGATTTGTGGAAGACTGCATTTGATGACTAAACAGCTAGGGGATTTGTGGAAGACTGCATTTGATGACTAAATAGCTAGGGGATTTGTGGAAGACTGCATTTGATGACTAAACAGCTAGGGGATTTGTGGAAGACTGCATTTGATGACTAAACAGCTAGGGGATTTGTGGAAGACTGTTGCCTCATTACTGGATGCTTTTACAGGCTGTGATTTTGTATTTTTGCCTGGGTCTGATTGCAGTGGTCAAGAAACAGATGACGTTTTGTTGGGACGTTCCATCCTCAGCTGGCTTGGTAAGCTGTGTGATTTCATTTTGCTTGTTTCAGAGTTGCCCGACATGGTGATTGCTTGGATTTAGCACACGCCAGTACTTTTACAAAAATAAAGCCTACAAAAAATAGTCTGGTTTTCCAAATAAAACAGCCTTCCAAATAAAAAATAAAATAAAAGTTTTCTTTGCACACTTGAATGGAGTGACCCTGCCCTGATTTCATAGGTAGGATTAACATTTCATCAAACACTTATACCACACTGTATCTGAACCCAGTGAAATTGGCCATACCGCACCAGCAAATGGTGAGAGAATGTTTAAGTTTGTTGCTTCCCCCTTTCATTGCCTTTTGCTGAGCTTCACCTGAATACATCTACATGCTTTTCAAAACTGGTCTTCGTGTTATCTTTCTGGCACAGCCACAGGAACAAAGCAACAGGCAAACAAATGCGAGTCAGCCGCACCAACCAGGACCTGTTGCTAGCAGACAGCCTCCACACAACACACCTCAGCAGCAAGCTTCAGCACCTCCAACGCAACAACAGAACAGCCAGCCTGCTGAAAGGTTGTCCAGGCAACCCACCCCAAGGTCACCTGAAAGGGCATCACCAAGGCAGCAAGGCATGAGGTCAACTGAAGGACTGTCACCCGGGTCACAAAGCTCCAGAACAGCCAGAGGATCACCAGCAAGACCAGACCCTCTATCTCAGGAGGTATCGGCAGTGAGAGAGAGTCAGCCACGTGGAGGTGATGTGTCACCATCTTCATCATCACAGCAACTGAATCAGCAGAGAAGAGCCACACATGCACCACAGAGACCGAGCTCTAAAGAGTCCACATCTACACAGCGTGCGTCAGCTCACAAAAGGACAGTTGAAGTTCCAGCACCTGCAGACAGCACAAAAAGGAGGAAGGATCCCTCACCTCCGCACCCATCTCCCAGGAAGACGGCTAGCAGCAGAACAACAAGACAACAGACCGGCATTCCCAGAAGGAGAGACAGCAGTCCCAGAAGGAGAGACAGCAGTCCCAGGAGAGACAGCAGTCCCAGAAGGAGAGACAGCAGTCCCAGGAGAGACGGCAATCCCAGAAGGAGAGACAGCAGTCCCAGAGAGAGACAGCAGTCCCAGAAGCACAGAGACAGCAGTCACAAGGAGAGACGCAGTCCCAAAGGAGAGACATGCATTCCCAGGAGAGTACAGCAGTCCCAGACAAGAGACAGCATTCCCAGGAGAGACAGCAGTCCCAGAAGGAGAGACAGCAGTCCCAGGAGAGACGGCAGTCCCAGAAGTAAAGATAGCAGTCCCAGAAGGAGAGACAGCAGTCCCAGAAGGAGAGATGGCACAGAGGCAACAAGGGAGACATCTGGAACTTCATTCGTGGTCGTTGCTGATGTACATGTTGGCGCTACTGACAGGCAAAATAACCACAGGGGCCAGGGAGATGGCCAGCGCAGGCAGTGTCCTGTTGAGAGCGGGAGACAAACTGGATCCACAGGTAACACTATCAGCAGGTTTTGCACAGTTCTTGAGAGGGCTTTAAAGTCCTCAAGTTTTAAACAGGTCTTTGCAAGAATGAAAATTGGGCCAACTAGGCACAGTGCTTCTAAGTACCTGCAAATTGAGGTTGTGGCGCTCTAAATCTAGTAGAGTGTCTTGGTGATGACTGCCCCTTTCTCTTTCATCTTACTCTTTCTGCTAGGCAAGTCTTTGGCTGAAAAATATTACTTTTCCCGACTTATCCATGCTGTCACTGTCTTGCTGTTCTTAGTAGTGGTACTACTTTAAACTCAGCTTATGCTCTTGCAAAAGCAAATGTTTCTGTTATTGGTAATGCTCTTTGTTTTAATTCCATTGCACCTGGGGAGGGGGGGGGGGGTGGAGTCTTTGAATTTTGTCTCCCAGTTTGAACACCAGTCTTTGACTCTCAGTGGGTGAATACAAAAGGATGCAAAGTACAAAACATTTGAAACTAGAAAATTCTAAACACTAGACCTTTTCATAACTTATATGATAGTGACAGTTCAGTCAGAATGTCTACTGATGTCCTGGTTTTATTAAACTTACTGCCAGTTAATGCTGATTTTTTTTTGGGGGGGTCTTTTTTTCTTCTTTTTTTGTAAGTTATTGAACACTATATTATCATTTGTTCACTGGTCTCTGTTTTTCATGACACCAGTCCAATCTATTACTCATTCTTTGCTTTTGTCAGCAGATGAATGTTTAAATTCTGTGCACTGAATGCCACACATTGTTCTGTGCAGACACAGAAGTGTACCACATCAGCAGGCTGACCAAGGTGGTGGCAAGCCAGGTAACCGACTTCATCCCAGGTGAAGCTGGAGCCCAGGTGTCCAGAAAGACGTCTGCCAGATTACAACACTGATGGTCTGCATCACCATCACACCCGGCCCAGTATTTTTGAACTCCATCATTATGAAAAGCTGTTGTGAGGAAAAAGGATGCTGTTGCCACCCACAAAGCTTGAAAATGTGTGTGCTTGAGGACTGCTGGCATTCAGACTTGGAAGGCATGAATCTGTAAAGCTTGTATCAACCACGGCTCTGTGAACTTTGGGCAAAGACTGGAATGACAAGGATTGCAAGAAAAGCTGCAGAGTATGTAAAAATAATCCAGAATACAGACACAGAAGGAAAGTTTATAACTGCTTCAGCATGTCAATGAAGATAACAGTAAAAAATAAAATATGCACATTTTTGACATGTAACAAATGATAAAGTTACTACCTCATGTATCAGGGTGGGTGCAAAGATGTGAGTTGAGTTTAGCTTAAGCTGTTATCTGTGCACTCTATCTGAAACTTCGCAGTGTATAGATAGGAAAAGGAATGCCTTAATCCGAAATGGAACGAGGCCCAGAGCGCTCATGCAGAATCAACACTCAAGGGAGTTAACTAGTGCTTAAAAGACATAACACAAACACAACAACAAAGACCTGAGTCACCTATGGTAGCTCTAACCTGGCATGCATGTAAATACAAGGTACATAAACTCCACCAGAGGTACATCCTATAATGTACCTCTGGTGGAGTTTATGTACCTTGTAATTTACATGCATACCTCTAATGTACCTCTGGTGGAGTTTATGCACCTTGTATTTACATGCATGCCAGGTGAGTTACTGTAGGTGACTCAGGTCTTCGTTGTTGTGTTTGTGTTATGTATTTGAAGCGCTAATTAACTCCCTTGTGTGTTGTTTGACCCTTGTTAATTAAAATTTAAAAAATGTTCAAGCCTTGGCCTAGCCACAGTTCAGAAAAAAAGGAAAGAAAAAAAAAACACTGACAGGTTTGTGCAGCAAAGTCAGCAACAGGTACAAATTCATCAAGCATGTGGAAAATGGTCTTTCAGCATCAGCGGTTTTTGTTACAGTTCCTTTTCTTGCTGTTTTTTTATATTCCTCTGCTTGAACAGAGTTACCCCCCATTGCTGGCCACATGGAGAGGCACCACAAACATTGAAATTAAGGTTCATTCTCTTGAGAATCCAGAGCCTTCTACAGATCTATCTTCTTATGCAGTAGGTCAGAATCTACCTTTGCTTGTTTTGCCCACTGCCATGAAGTCAACGTTTTCTAAGTTGTGTTTTCCTCATTCATTCAACTTCATCTTTTTCCCATTCCTCTTCAGACATAAAGTGTTCATCTTGATATAACCATACTGGCTGACTGGGCGTAAAAAAAACCCAAGCCACCATGCAAACATAAAGTGACATGTAACTTGAGCAGTGAAATCTGACTTTTACATGAGGTTTGGTGGCCTTCGTTTCACCCTAGAATAACCTTTGCAGTTGGCTGGATGGTTGAATATCAAGCACAGATATAAACGTTGACTGATTACTGGAGCTGGGTAAAAAAACAAGAAAGAAAAAAGGTGTGCATCCAGTTTCACCGCGTTGCCATATTCAGTGTCTCTTGCCATTTGGCGTGATTCAGTGAGCTGGGATTGAATATCAAGTAAGTAAACATGGTGCTTAACGTCCACAGAAACCGTAAGGCTTATTAGGGATGGGGGGAATGGGGGTACGAAGGTGGGGAGGGGGAGGTTATATACCTATCGCTACATTGTCACCACCAGAATGACTCCTGCATTAAGATGGGCAGTGATGAGAGCCATTTTAATGTTGCATTATTTGTGAGGGACAAAATCACAAGACCGTGTCCACAGACCACAGTTTTTGAAGGGAAAGGAGTGCCAAAGCAGATTCAAACAGAGGTCCCTCTGCTTACCAGCCTTACCACTAGGCCAAACCGGCTTACATTGAATATCAAGGACTGATATGTTGATCAATTACTGGGGCTGGGTATAAAAACAAGAAAACGTATGCATCTAGTTTCACCGCGTTGCCATATTCAGTGTCTCCTGCCATTTCACGTGATTCAGGGAGCTGCATTCCATCTCCTGTGGTACTGGTTCACAACTGAGTGCACTGGAACAGTGGTGACCTGGATCTATGGGTGTGCATCAGACAGCATGCTGACCGTTGCACCACCAGTGCCCTGCCTTTTGTGTGTGAGTGAATGGTTCAAAAAGAGCAGAGTTATGAGGCGTGGTTGGTCTCCAGAGTTACGAGGCGTGGCTGGTCTCCCTTTATTGGAATCGCTGTGCCTGGGCATAAAAATGTGCTGCAATGAAATCAGAAAAGTCTAGATTTTGCAAAATGTTTGCTCTCAAAAAAGAAAGAAAGAAAACCAAAAAAAAACACTGGCATTTAGCCTATCGATTGGAGATTTCACTTTCACAACAGTTTTACTGATTTCACTTTCATAATACTGCTTTACTGATTTCACTATCACAACACAGTTTTACTGATTTCACTTTCACAACACTGTTTTACTGATTTTACTTTCACAACTGTTTTACTGCTTTCACTTTCACAACTGTTTTACTGATTTCACTTTCACAACACTGTTTTACTGATTTCACTTTCACAACAATGTTTTACTGATTTCACTTTCATAACAGTGTTTTACTGATTTCACTTTCACAACAATGTTTTACTGATTTCACTTTCACAACAATGTTTTACTGATTTCACTTTCACAACACAGTTTTACTGATTTCACTTTCACAACACTGTTTTACTGATTTCACTTTCACAACACAGTTTTACTGATTTTACTTTCACAACACTGTTTTACAGATTTCACTTTCACAAGACAATTTTACTGATTTCACTTTCACAACAGTTTTACTGATTTCACTTTCATAACACTGCTTTACTGATTTCACTTTTACAACACAGTTTTACTGATTTCACTTTCACAACACTGTTTTACTGATTTTACTTTCACAACACAGTTACTGATTTCACTTTCACAACACTGTTTTACTGATTTCAGTTTCACAACAGTTTTACTGATTTCACTTTCACAACACTGTTTTACTGATTTCACTTACTCAACACAGTTTTACTGATTTCACTTTCATAACACTGCTTTTCTGATTTCACTTTGGCATGGGTTGTTTTTCCCCTGTATGAAACAGACTGTGAGAATCAAGTCAAAATAACAGTACACAATGTACACTACTGTACACAATGTAAAAAAAAAAAAAAATGCTCCCCTCCCCCCACAAGAGGAAAGTTGTTGTTAGGACAAACATTGAAGACTGATAGTGCTATGTATGATTCTGACACAGCTGTGGAACTGCATAATTATATAATATGTAACCAGTTGGGGAAAGAGAGAGAATGACAAATGATCCAGTCAGGTTTCAATACACTCACGCAAAATCAGCATGCGTGACTTGCAGTACCATAAAAATGTGCTTGAAGTACCATTTGCTTGAAGTTGAGCTCCACACTGTGCAAAAGGGGCTTCAGCTGACAGAACCTGATCAAGACCAGCAGATGTATTAGATCTGTGTGTGTGGGTGTGTCTGTGGGTGTGTGCACGCGCGCATGTGCAGCTTTCACAGTTATGCTTGAACCCTTGTTGATGTTTACATTACTTGTTAGCTTTTGTTAAATTGCTGATAACATTTTCCGTCTCGATGTACATTATGTGTCATATTACGCTTGTTCAGTGCTATGGGCCGCAGGGTAGGTGCTTTACAAATTTCTGTTATTATCTGGACTGAGGGACCTTGCCCAAACCACTGACAGCACACATTCATTGAACTGGGGGAACTGTTGGGGACAGCAGCAGGATCATTCAGAGGGCACACAGGGAGTTTTGGGGCCAGCTGTTTTGCACATTTTACATGGACACAATTTGACCTTTACAGTTTTTGGACACGTTTGCCGTTTAAAAAAACAATGCAGTACCTGTATTTTTGTTTTTACAGGGACGCGATACAACCCTTACACATTTTGTGCGCATGTTTGCATATGCCATAGCCAGCTTTTAAAAACTTAACGCAATCCCTGTATGTTTTTATTTTTATGTCAACAGCTTGTGTGCATATTGTTTTCTTCATGTTGTGGTTTTAGCTTGCTTTACATTTGAAGCAGCTGCGAAGTTTCATCCTTCTGAATGTTACGTTGTTTTGGTTGGTGGTTCTAAAATTCATGTTTGAAATATTTGTTGTTGTTTGTTTGTTTGTTACAACAAATGCCACAACATCATGTACTTTTCATAAGTGGTAAAAGTTTATTTCGGAAAAAATTAACAAGCCTTGGTGTTATAAATCTGAAAAACTAAAATGCAAAAAAGCAAAGAATCCAATGGGAATGTACAAAAGACTGTATATCATGGCAGAGGCAATGCAACAAAATCACACAAAAACAAAGCATCCTCTTTCTCGAGCAGGTCAGTGATGTGAGCAAGTGAGATTTTTCAAGCCATTTGCATAATGGTGGTTGGTTTCCCAAGAAAGTACATAATTATATGTATAGAAAAGGGAAATATATATGTACTCAAGGTGAAAATACTGGAGGCCTGAAAAAAGAAAAGAAAAGAAAGGCTTTTCCTTAGGTATCACACAGTTTACAGCTAGCAAGTCATCAAGTACAACCGATTCTCACAATTTTCAGTTTGACTCCATGACAAAGTGCTATCACAGTTCTATCAAACCATAAAACAAAAAAGTAATGTTCAAAAGCCAGGTATTTTTGTTTTCTTTGTCATTCCAATGCTGTAAAAGTAACTGATCTAGAGAAGAGAAATGTGGATCGAGAGAAGAGAAACACCGATGGTCCATTCCAGCAGGTGCCATACCAACCCCAGCACGCACCACAGTTGGCAGGAATGGTATGATTACACAAAAATGCAATTTATTTACACATTGCTAACACTGAGTTTATGAAGCTTTGTTTAAATAATAGTTACAGCAACATAAATATTTGCGTGTAAATATTGTAGCACTGAGCTTGAGAGTATTTGGTCAACTTGTAGAAAAATAGTTCAGAGTAATGTTACAAGGTCTAAAATTCAAAACATGAAACAAAATATGTAACATTTTCTCCTTACACTAACAGGCTTCTGTTTGTAAGAGATTACTTTGTGCATTCCACATTTTTCTACACAGTGAGGTTAATGTACAAGAACATGTTATTAGTTACCCACATGTGTACGCTAGCTGTTACTGACAACACTTTACAGACATGCACTGAATGAGATCCAACACACATGTATAAATTGCATTCCAGACCTATGTTTTGTACATTGATTTGCTTTAAATCACAGTTTAAGTGAGTCGTAAGAGTCCTTGCAGAATACTCAACAAAAACCTAATCTGCTCTCTAGTCCATATCTGAGTCTAAGTTGAAACATATCTTAAGTTAGAGTGTCTTTGTTGTTGCTATTTTTGTTTTGGATAATGTATCAGTATTATTAAAAAAACATACTAACAAGTTTGAACAACATACTGAAAATAGAACTGAACACACCAATGTAAAGTGTTGACAGCTAGCCCCACACTTTTGTTTCATTAAAATATTTTTCATCAAGTAAACTGTTCTGATTAGGTCAATGCTCTGTCTCAACCCACAAAAACTATGCATACAGACAGACAGACAGCACAGCACACACACACACACACACACACACACACACACAAGCACACAAATAAGCATATTGCTTTTGTGTTTCCTGTACTTATTTGTTGAGCTTATGATTACGATGAATGAATAAAATTTTGTTTAAACCAACACACACAGCACACACACACACTCTCACACACACACACAACCTTTTCTTCCCTAATCTTATTTCTAATATGTCCACAGATACCCCCTTCTCTCCATCTTGTGCCTAAGTTATTTAACACTAACTTGTGGGCATCAATAACAACCTCTCAAATTTTCTGACATTTCTAAGTACTCAACTACCTCTGCACAACCACAGGGAGTAATCCAGGGACATGCATAAAAGACAAATATGCACACATCAGTTTGCTATCGCACAATTAAGCTACCAGTACCACTCACATGGCCTGAAGATGAAAATGGACAAGTATGCATGAACTGATGAAGCTATTACCTCCTTAACACATTGACATACTTAACACATATGTCCTTAGCACAAACCACCACAAGAAAATGAAGGTATTTAAGCTCATGCTCACAACATTTAACCTCAAATAAATATGCCGACATGTAAGCTAATACATATCTTTAAAACAAATTACACATTACAAGCTATTATTTACAATTCCTTACATAACATAGAATGAAGCCTATGTAAACATTCATTTACTACTGCTACTATATTCAGCTACTACTTTTATATATACTACTTGTATGTATAGCGTCTTTAAAATGAAAATAAAAATAAAATGCAAAGATTCAGCTACCAATAAAATGTTTAAAATGAACAATGTGCACGCATCAATTCTTTTTCACATGTCCTTAAAATGACACATTCCATCCAAGTTACAAATCATAAGCACTTAGGACGAAAGAACACACATCTATTATAGTATTAACTAAAGCTGCTAAAATACTACTCATGTGTCTTTAAAATAACAAATATGTACTCATTATTACGCTAACAGTACTATTTGCATGTTCTTGGCATGAAAAACATATTGTTAAACTACCAGTCAAAGCAGTGACTCGGGTAGAATGTGCCTAAAGAGAGTTTAACTGCTGTACTTAAGTTTGCAAGTTAGTTTTGCATATTATATATATACTGCAGACAGACTTGCCAAAGATAATCTACACAAAGCAAGCAACACAAAGCATTACGTTAACTACAGTTTAGTTGTCTGCAACACAGTTGCAAGTGAAGTAAATCAAACTTCATTCAGATCATTGTTCAAGTATTATCTTTTTGTTGCTTGGCAAAGGTGGTTTCACAGAAATTTGAGGATGTTCTGATTCATCTAAAACATTCTTTTTGACTTTTTGTGCAATTTTAAAAGACAGCAAGGTCAGAGGAAATGAGATGTCCTTGAGATTCAAATGTTTCTCCCCTGAGCTCATGGGTCATTTAAACGTCTTCCCCAACTGACAAAGTACCATATATAATATGTGACATTAAGATGTGCCACATGACTTGCTTTTTTTGATATGTCTGTGTAGCATGCAATGCTATCTAACCAGAAGAGCCATCCCTGTTTTGTCACAGTGCATGCATCGTCAGTGCAAGCAATGCTATAAATGTGTTTAACAAAACTTCTATTTTATTTTATCAGAGCTAAGGAGCTGTGTGAGTCGAGGTGGCCATCCTTGGGCTCCCTGTCCCTAATAGTCCATATGGTCTCTGTTGACCTAAAGCAACACTGAACTCGGACTTAAAACACTTCAGATGTTTGAGGCATGCAGCCATACGCACATTTTTTGTTGATGTTTACTTGAAGACAAGCTGGGCCATGTGTGATGAAGCTAGCTTTGGCCAGCCAAACCCTCACCCAGAATCTGGCTGCGCCATGTGTGATGAAGCTAGCTTTGGCCAGCCAAACCCTCACCCAGAATCTGGCTGCGCCATGTGTGATGAAGCTAGCTTTGGCCAGCCAAACCCTCACCCAGAATCTGGCTGCGCCATGTGTGATGAAGATAGCTTTGGCCAGCCAAACCCTCACCCAGACTCTCACCTGCTGCTCTTAGAAATCAAGACTGCAGTTTACACACTGCAATGCAAAGAGGCAGCAGTGAGAATGATCTTTGGGCATGGAGAACTGGGCAACCTCTTTTCTTTGCAACAATAACAGACCAAAAAAATCAATGCAATATTTTGGGGCAACCTCTTTTCTTCAAAACAATAACAGAAAAAAAAGAGTAAAATTTTTACCTTGAGTTTATACCCCAGTGTTGCTATTTATGAGCTGTTACTAATCTTTTTGTACGTGTGCTGCTGTGACAATGGAGGTGCGAGGCAGGCCTAAACGTCACGCAGCCTCAATGACCCAGCCATAAGATGCTGCTAACAAGTGGGTGATTCAAGTCAAGACTTTTTGCAACAGAAGTGGATATGGGTTTGCGAAGTGAAAACTGAGCTGCATACACTATTTTAATCAGAATTTGGGGAGGCATAAAGCAGCAATGTACTGTACATTTCACCAACAAACACAATGCGTGCACACACACACACACAAGTGCCCATAAAAAAGCCCACACCCAGGTACAGCTTAAAGGTACAGAAGCACACACCTCGGTGCAGCTTAAATGTACAGACATGTCATCTTTTCTAGAGATGCAATGGTAATAGAAAAGACTGATTTTGAACTTTATATGACCAAAGAACGGCAATGAGAAACCAACAATAAGTTGACATCATTACATTTTCCAAAAATGAACATACTATTATGCCAAGAAAGCTGAACAGAAAAATAAAACAAATCCTGACCAGTCACAGGACAGCTGGCAATGCAGTGCTTCTTTAAATAGTTTGCACACATAATAAATATTAAATGTGAACAGCTGAATGCTCTACTGCCATTATATGCTACTAATGTGGAATACTTGATAGTCAAGAAAGAGTAAGCATACATAACAGAAGAACAATGTTTCTCTCTTCATTTGAACTAAGTTGTGTATAATCATAAAATTATTGGTAATATCAAAATTTATGGCCAAACATTTTCCGTGTTGCTTTGGTGTGAATTTTACCACCTGAAGAAAAAAATAATTATGCAGGATTACACTGGCAGTTGTTTTTCTTTTCATACTGGTGAATTCATATGAAATGAAACCAATGTGACACATGGAGATCTTTAGGACATGCCTTTTGTTAATGGCACATTGTGTTTTCCTTCTCCTTTTTCTTAACAGTTAATGGTACTGGCAGTTGGTCGCTGATTTAAAAATAAAGCAATTTAGAAGTCACTACATTTTAAAGACTTCTTTTCGTCAAGTCAAACCCATCTCAGATGGGGGTATCGTTTGTGACAAATGTTTGATACACAGCTTGGCAATTACGTCACACCTTGCCTATGGACACTCCAGAGTTTCCATCACAAGGTTTCCTTTGATTTTATTTCTTGCCTACCAATCATTTCCTAGTAACTTCTGTCCCAGTTAAATTGTTTGTGCAACTCTGCTGGCTAGTGCATGCCACTTTGACAGCACGCAGCAGTGGTCTGGCATGTATATTCCGGCACCATTAGGTATGGTCATCAGCAGCAAGTCTCCCACGAGGTATACATATATATCTGGGAAGAGAAACAGTTCCACTTGCTCAAATAACCAGAGTACTAGTCTACTACTCATCTAATATTATCTCCTGTCACTTTGGCTTGGAATGATTCAGAGCTTGGAATGATTCTGGATCAGTTCATCTTTCCGTGACTGGCCCTTTTCATCACTATCTCAGATGTCTTTCTGAGTCAGTTTGACAGCGATTCTCTTCAAAACATGTTTTCAGCAGCTTGCATGATTCTGGCAACCTGGCTGTCAAAGGCTTCGTCATCCTGCCAGATGCCACAGTACACAAAGATGGACGCTAAAGCGCGCTGCAGAGTGCTGAATACGTCTAAGCACAAACACAAGCAGTAGTTGTCCAGTGCCAACTGGTACTCCCAATCCAGGAGCCAAGCATTGCGAAAATGAAGCGCAGCTTCGCGAAACACTCCCATCTCCATCATGGCCAATCCCAGAAGCGCGTGCAGGAATGGCGATTCGTAGTTCCAGGTGTACACCTCATGCAGCAGCTTCAACAGGCTTTGCTCGGCGTGCCGCATCTGCCCCAGCTGCTTGTGGGAGAGCAGCAGCAGGTAGTGGGCCAGGACCGGTGCCGGCAGGGACACCTCCTCCTGAGCCTCCACCTGGTCCTGAAGAGCCTCAGGCAAGGTGACCTTCTCCAGGCCCCCGTAGATGATGTCAGGGACCTCCTCAGGGTTGGCCTTGAGGGCGTCTTGCAGGTACATGACGGCGTCATCGTAGTTGGCCTGGCTGTAGAGGAAGTTGGCATACTTGACGCAAACACACTGCAGGATCTTCAGCTTCAGTGACTCCTGAAACAAGACATGGAGAGAGTAATGAGGGCAGCAGTTCAGAGTGAAGGTGTGCACTACAGGCCTAACGGTGCGGAGGAGCATGCAAAATTTCTCAAAGGAACAGGTCCTACTTTTGGAGGGGGTGAGTGGGCAGCCACCCATCCCTTTAAAAAACAACACCAACAACAAGAAAGCACACAAGAAAGCATTGCCAGACCTGAAAGTACTGCTCCGTGGCCAGGATCATCTCCAGCTCCTGATCAATTTCCTCGCAGATGCACGCTTTCACGTAGCACATGGTGGCCAGGTTGCCAAGGGTGATGCACATTTCGGGGCCCATCTGCTCGCCATGCATTTCACGGAAAACATCCAGGCTCTCACGGTAGGACTCGATGGCTTTGTCGATGTCTCCTGCCATGGTGTGCATCTGGCCCAGCTGATGAAGAGTGCTGACCAAGTCACCTGAAAGTGAATGAATGCGGTGAACTGCGTGCTGCAACTACAAGCTGAAGTCGAACAGTAAACAAGTAATGTTCCAATGCTATATTATTTGTAATCATGGGTTCATGCGTGTTGTGCACACATGTGCTGATAGTGATACTGATTCAGAGGCAGGCCACATGGGATTATTGTTCATGTTTTTGCTTATTTATTCCTGACACTATGAATTTATCAATCAGTGGACTGGGCCCCCAACTTGACTTCTGGGACTGCACAACCCTCAGTTTGTGACCATAAAATGTTGCTGCCATAAATCTTGTAATGTGCCAGCTACCACCAAATGATACAAAATGCTAGTCATCTCAAAAGTGGGAGGTACCTTTGTGGTCACATACTTTGAGTTTGGGGTCTCAACTCTACTTTTCAGAGCTTTTGTGTGTGTGTGTGTGGGGGGGGGGGGGGGGGGGGGGGGAGAAGAGAACTATAAACAACAGCACAATGACCTCCAGTCATCACCATTTGTGTCCTTTTTTTCTTTTTCTTTTTTTACAGAAGTCTACACAGCATAATGTCATTTTACATCATTATCCTGTACTTTACATCTGACACGTCTGTATTAACATGTCATCAGGAGAGAGAAAGCTGTGCCCACAGAAGTGAAGTCCAACAAAAGTGAGGTGGCGCGCATGTCTTTGAAAGCTTTACCAGATTACATTTTGGAGTTTTATTTGCCCTACCAGCTATTGCTGCTCTGACAAAGACAAAGATCAGTTGTGTGTGCATTGTCTGGGTTGTTGGTTAAACAACTAAGTTCACAGCTATTTAATGGTACAACTGCATTCAACATACAATGACCAAAAGACCATGCATGTTCAAAGGGGAGAAGCCATTCGTAAGCTCCCTAGTGCACATGCATAGGAACGAAAGTGAAAGGTTCACCAGATTACATTTTGGAGTTTATATTTTCACATTAATATTTTCAGATAAGTTAAACACATCTTCTCCGTATTTGTAAATGCCTTATTTGGAAATGTCACACAAGGAGGGACCCTCAGAAGCTGTACCTTTAAAGAGAAGAGCACATTACCTTTAATGTCCTCCTCCATCACATCCTGGATATCCCTGGCCTGCTCCAAGTAATGCACAGCACTCTGATACTGCTTCATGCTGATGTGGGCATCTGCCGATCGACTCAACAGCTGGTTGTGCAGTGCCATGTCCAGGTCTTCAGATGAAGATATCATCGCTCCCGACTCTCCGCTGCCGCTGCGCGACATCTCTGACTCTGACTGTGAAGAGCTGAGCTTGTCTCCAATGTCAAGTGCCTCATGGTAGTAGGTCAAGGCCGTTTTGTAGTCATACTGCGCGAAGTAGCAATCGCCAAGGATTTGGAGAATCCGCATGTGTTGCCGCCGTTCACCAACTGTGCTCTCCTGAAAGGGTGAACATAACAATGATGCAGGGCAGGTTTTCATAAAAATTGAACCATCACATCATGCAGATAAAAAACAAAATATATATATATGTTACAAAGAACTCCCCCTAACCCTCCCCCAATCTGCATCTGATCCATTTCCCTAATTGTACTTAGAGCAAAAGCAATAAAACTGCCTCATCATAATTATACTTGATGGACTAGTTTATTTCTAGGAAAGTATATGCATGTGACAAGGAGCTGTCTTGGTTTCAGTCATGACTATGTTGTTGTTGTGTGTGTGTGTGTGTGTTTATGTTGTTGTTGTTTGTTTGTTTTGTTTTTCAATAGTTACATATCCGTGTAACATTTACATGTATTCAAGTACACTACTCAGAGCTATCACTGTAATGAAACATAAAGTTATTACACAGTAAGAGAAGAGCAATAAAATAAATAAAATGAAATAACATTATTTAAAACTAAGAATGTAACATGCAAGCCTACTGCTAAAAAAGAAGAAGAAAAAAGAAGTGGGAACAGACCTGCCCACACACACACTAACACAAACACACACAGGGAGGAGCAGGGTAGCTAAACATTTATCAGTACTTGTGTCAGCCTATTTCATCTGTCTCTCATTTTTGTTTTCAGGGTTATGTACCAAGAATACTTTTTTCTCAAAGAAACACCCATAAATGAATGTAATGAACATACCAAGGACCTCATTACTGAAAACTGATCTACAGGAATTCAGAAAGTCAGTACAGTTAAAAAAGTGGAGATTCTCTCTGACAATCAGTTGGATCGAAATGTAGAAAACAAAAAACAACAAAAAACAACACACATAAGAAAACAGGCAAGTAATTGATTGTTAAAGCATTATATAATTAGATCTGGAAGACCTTAAACAGAGTAAATTCAAGAAAAAGGGAGAGAGAGTCTTTACTTTCCATAAAATTCTTTACTCTGTCCTTGACCTATAGATTCATAAAGGATGCTTGAAAATGTCAGATCTTGAAAAAATGGCACAAAACACATTCAGGCTTCCCGTTTGTTTTTGTGTTTTTGTCTAAAATGTGTCAAATTGTCAGACTGATAATCAGACTGACAATTTCACAATTCTTAGACAAAAACAACAGCTGTGACACTGAGACTGTAAAGAAAGCAAGTGATGACAAAAAAAGAGCAAGACTCACCAGCATGAAGAGTCTGCCAATGTTGAGGAACTTGATGGCTTTGTTGTGCAGGTTGAGGATGTTGTAGGTGTTGCCCAGCATGTACAGGTTCTGGCACACCAGCCAGAACTTCTGCTGCGGGAGCTCCGTGATCTTCTCCTCATACACTGTCCAGAATGTCTCAAATGCCTGGCTGCAAAAGGACACACACTTGTGGTAGGACTTCATCTTGTAGTAGGTGATCCCCAGCAGAGACATGAGAAGCCCATGCAGGAAGGTGTGCAGCGTCAGGCCGAATGCGTGCTTCACCATATGCAGGGCCAGTTCAAACACATGAGCCGCTCTAGGGTACACATGGAGCATGAACGTCGACACACCCAGCATGATGAGAACATGAGCGTTCTCGAGGATGGCATCCTTCCCATACACCCCTGCCAGCCGGAAAAGACCGAGGGCTTTTTCATAGAACACCAGTGCCTCGGAGTAGTTCTTCTGCACAAAGTGGCAGTCCCCAAGCTTCCTCAGTGCTCTGGCTACAATGTCTTTCTGAGTCTCTTCATTGTTCTCCAGAACGCCCAGTGCCTCTGTGTAGCAGCTGATGGCAGCATCCACGTTTCCCATGCTGTCCCGATTCTTGGGCGACAAGCTTTCTTTGGTTGGAGGTTGGCGATCTGCCTTGTAGCCACACTCCTGCTCATCAGCAGCTTCCTTCTCAAAGAATTCGCAGATGGAAGCAATGACTTCAGCGTACAATGCATCCTCATGCAGGCTGTCTGAGACGTAAGCGTTGCCGAGATCGATGAGCACTATGGCAACCTCCCTGTGAGCATCGTGGTCCTGAAGGTCCCGGAAGAGCCGAAGTGATTTCTCAAAGTTGATGCGACTTTTGTTGATGAGCCCTTGACGAAGACACAACAGCCCTGTGTTCTGCATCACCTGGGCACTGCAACAAAAAATGAAAGGCCAAGATAAAGGTACTGTGCAATGCATGCTGCGTATTCAGTTTTAAGTCAGTTACAACAAATGGATAGCTTTTTTGCTAGCAAATCTAGTGCTTCATTCCATTTAAAGAAAAACATGGGTGCTACACATGAATAACAAACAAAGAAATAAAATCTACATGTATAAAACATTCACAATCTAGAGTGTGCAATAATGTACTAGTAGCACAAGCATTATTTCAAACAGATAATACTTATGGAAATGTGCTGAGAATTAGTCATGTTCAGTCATTATTTACCCCAATCTGACTAACTGACAATGCAGCAGCATACACAGTTTGTTTCACTCAAAATGGGACTTAAGACCAACTGAACACTGTAAATATTATATGATTTTAAAATGAAACACTTTCTTCTGATACAATTTAATGACTGATTGCACAGGTGTATGCTATAATATGGAACATTTGCACACTTGGGAGCTACCATGTCTTTGCTATTAAATAATACAAATGCATAATGTGAAATGCTCAGGGAGCATCAAAATGCTTATAATGCCAACACCTGATTTTTTTTTTAATTCCAAGTTTCTTGCACAAAAATTCACATGCACACACACACACACACACACACACACACACACACCTGAAACGCAGGAGATCAGACGAGCCATCTTGAATCTCGTCCACAATCTCCAGAATGTTCTCACACAGGAGTTCTGCCTGTGAGTATGACTCAGCAGCAATGAGGTGGTCCACCAGCTTGTGGTAGATTTTGGCCAGCATCAGCTTGATCAGGTTCTCCTGAAGAGGAGAGAAGATCTCCTTCTCCTGCTCTTCCTCCACCTGTAAGAACACAAGCACGTAAAGCTATATCAATACATGATGATCATGTCCACCTAAGATTAAGCTCCCTATAAATGTTATTAATTCATGTTTCTCCTCCCCAACCACACACTGCACTCAGCGTGTAACATGCAATATGAAAAAATTAAAGCACTGTCATTTTACAAGATCGATCACATTTTTTTCTTTTTCTTTTCTTTTTATAATGTTATTCTTTGCTCTTGAGGAAACTCCCTCAGGCTCATAATTTATATTATATATATATATATGTTTTCAATGCATGCTGGATGATTTTAGTGTTTCCCTTTATTTACCAAACTCTGTCATGGACCACAGGAACTTTAATATGCATCAGTTATCTTTTTGCAATGAGCATGATATATATATATATATATACAAATATGTCACATACCAATTATTATACATGCCTATACATCAGATATCATCTGGACAAACCCAAAACACTGAGAAAGACAGACACACAGACAATGTGATTTCAATACCCTCTCCCCAACTTTGCTTTGGAAAGGGGGGTTCAAAAGCACACTGGTGCACCAAGACCTGCTGTTCCTGTCTGACAATATGGGCCCTTGAAGACGTTTGTCACTGTCCATGACATTTGCGTACACATGCAACCCCCCCCATCCCGACACACACACAAACACATGCATGCACACACACACACACACACACACACACACACACACTGAGGCCTGTATTTTTTGTACTACTTCTGTCTCAAACCAGCTACTTTACAATACTGACTGTTGCTAACAAGTAGTGAAGTACAAGTTCTCCCATATATATTATCAATGAGACACAAATACACCCTCAAGTACCCTTTCAGTTTGTAAAAGATAAAGCTGTCTCACTTCATTCTCTGTTTGGTTTTGATCTGTTCCACAAACTGAGAGCGCTTACTCTAATTTGTTTGCAGTACATATTTTATAATCATCTTCTGTTTGAAAGTGCCATAAATTTTGCTTTCTCACTATGCTACTGAAAAATCCTTTTCATGCAAACAACTGGATGCCACAAATTTAAGCATGTTTACACAGTTGGCAGGTCTGCCAACCACTAAAGTAACACTGACAATGTAGAAAGGGCAAAGAGGTACATAACAATGATGATGGTAATGACAAAGACATGTAGAGTCCATGCACTTTAAAAAAAAATAAAGAAAGGAAAAAAAGACAAGTCATTGGTGCAGTCTGAGCAGATGCAATTGTCTTAGAACAATTGTCTCTAAAGTACTCATTAATGGAAGCCCTTCTGATTGATCTCTCTAAAGCAGGCATTCATGTTTTTCTTAAAAGTTTCCTTTGAATCAAGCTCTCTCAAAGCGATTGGCAAACTGTTCCCCAGTCTGGGGGACTGTGCCATTCATGAATGCAAAGCATACGTTCAAAGCAGTAATCATAATAGTTCAACTTCTGTGCAACTTCTATTCCATGTTAGATTAACACTCTGAAATTAACCTGGGACCCTCTAAAAGTTCTAGCCCTTGAAGGGAGTCTGATAGATCTTAAAGTACTCATTAATGGAAGCCTTTCTGCTAGACCTTCTTAAAGTACTCATTAATGAAAGTCCTTTTGATATACCTTCTTAAAGTTCTCATTAATGGAAGCCCTCCTGATGGACCTCCCTAAAGTCCTCATTAATGGAAGCCTTCTGATAGACCTTAAAATACTCCTTAATGGAAGCCCTTCTGAAAGTACTCCTTAATTGAAGCACTCATGACAGATTTTAAAATACTCCTTAATGGAAACCCTTCTGGTGGACCTCCCTAAAGTCCTCATTAATGGAAGCTTTCTAATAGACCTTAAAATACTCCTTAATGGAAGCCCTTCTGATAGACCTCCCTAAAGTACTCATTAATGGAAGCCCTTCTCAATCTCATAGACCTTTCTAAAGTACTCATTAATGGAAGCCCTTCTGATAGATCTCTCTAAAGTACTCATTAACGGAAGCCCTTCTGACAGACCTCTCTAAAGTACTCATTAATGGAAGCTCTTCTGATAGACCTCTCTAAAGTACTCATTAATGGAAGCCTTGAACACTGTATAAGTAATTTTAAAAGTGGCATAGAGATTCAAGACATGTATCAGTATCACTGTATTTGTAATTGTATCCTAAATAATGAAAGCAACCATGTGCCCAGGAACCACGTTAACCAAGCAGAAACAGATTTATGGGCAAATACACATCCATCACATAAAGACATGAACCAGCATGTTTTATCACAGTCCAAAAATCACAGTTTGCCGACACAGACAGATTTACTGAGGTTACAAATAGGAATGAATATTCATTCACAAATATAAAACGCTGCAAAACAAAATATCCAAAAATACTGTCAGTCTCCCTATAACAACTCCCTCTCTGCATGCATGCATGCACACACACACACACACACCACACACACACACACACACACACACAAGCATACACACACACACAAGCATACACACAAACATGCATGCGTGCAAACACACACACACACACACACACACACACACACACACAGAGAATTTATACTATCACTAACCTCTTCTGTTGTCTCCACATCTCTGTCTCCTACCCCAGTTTCTGTGACTTGATCCTCCTCACGATCTGAAGGAGCAACCTGAGCATCTCTCTTAACAACATCGTCTTTTTTCTGCTCAACAGAATGGTCCCACCTTGCTGTGTCAACTTTGTTTGCAGCAAGTTGTGAGTGCTCTCGCACTGAAGCATCCTTTTTGGACAGTTCACTGATGTCTGCCAAGTCCATGGTCTCTGTGGTTACCGTCTCCGTGGTTACCGACTCGCTCTCTTCCGAGATAGTGTCTCGTTCCATCTTATGGTCAGACTTGTCTGAGTCTGCGTTTTCGTCGAAAGATAGCACCTCCTTGATGATGGCCTTGACGTCATTGTCATGGAGACGGCGGTGGCAGTAGAGCTGGATTCGCCGGAACCAGTTGGCGTGACCAAAGTGGCTTCCCAGAGTTCGAGCCGGGGGTTCATGAAGGCTCTCCAAACTGAACCCGTGAGAAAGGTATCCAGCATGGTATGGCTTCATCCCGCCAATATGGCCCCCTGCCAGGGGGTAGTGGGAGGGGGTGAGGGGTGTGCGGGAGTTGAACCGGTTCAGGGCGTGGTAAGGGTTGATCAACCGCCAGTCCTCTCTCAGCCAGTTCAGCAGCGTGCGGCCCACCACGTCCGCCAGGTTCTGCGAACGCCCGGTGGCGAAGGCCTGCTGAGCAGAGAGCCAATCCCGGGTCTGGTTGTCCAGCTCCGTTTCCAGCGCCGCCTGGCAGAGCTTGACAGCTTCCCCTAGCAAGGCCCCAGCATGCACGCACAGCCACAGCCATTCTAGAGGATTCTGGCGGTAGCTACGGCTACGGCGTGTGCAGACTTCAGCAAGCCCTGTGTAGATGTGCACGAGGCAGGACACATCTGCTGACTTCTCCTGAGCCAACTGGAAGGTCTGCAGGAAGAGTTGTTCGGCATCATCCAGCCGTAGCTCTTCTAGACTGGTGCGAGCGTTCTGTAATGTCGTTGCCACTTCACTGCTGCTGGCCTCCCCACTCTCTCCTTCTGCCTGCATCTGAAACACATGGTGCCACAAAAGGCAGCTGGTTATGCTTTGGAGAAGATGCACCAATTATTCAAAAAAACTCTTTTTTAGTTTTACTGAAGTCCAATTCTTGTCTCCACTGCCTGAAAGTTCTGTGCTGATGTCTTCATTCAATCTCTGCTGCCCATTTTAAGCTGTGTAAATTAAGCTTTGTATGGTCAGAATGTGTGTGTGTGTGCGTGCATGTGTGTGTGTGTGTGTGTGTGCGAGAGCGTGCGTGCACGTGTGCGTGTGTGCGTACGTGTGTATGCGCTTAGAATAGCCTCTATGGACAAGAGTCTGCACTTTATAAATACATAAATACTTTAATTGTTAAGTGAATGTTGCCAAGAACAGCAACTGTCTTGTCTCTGGATTAACATCACATTCACACAAAAGCAGAAGCAAGAGATCGGTACAGCAAGATACTCGACTACCCCCCCCCCCCCCCCCCCCCAACTGGGTTAAGCATAATGTAGTGACAGAATAATTTCTTCCAGAATGACACAGCAATCTGAGAACAACTTTACCAGCAAAGAGTATCTGCACAGTACACAATATTATTACCACAAGCCAATGCTCACTACAAAAGTATTTGCCCACAACAGTGGATCTGTTGTCCAAGGTACACTGACATTTTTTAATGATGGACAAGTCCCCTTTAA
>JABMCL010003248.1:1025000-1027500 GCA_018857735.1 Alviniconcha marisindica
AGCCCCTGTGATCAATATAGTGCTGGAACTGCGGAAGCATCAAAAGCGTGTCCCCACCAGGGAATATTGCACATCGATCTAGTGGCCTGATGTTAGCTCGCAGAACGGAGTTAAAACCCAACTGTGCTTTCAGCAGTAACGCATCATATGCTGGAGTGCTGAGCCAAAGCAGGGTTCATTTCCCTTCCCTTCCCCAGTGCCATAAAATAAAGTAGGGGTGTGAGTATGTCATACATGCTGAACAGGGGAGTGGGGCTCAAGGGGTGGGCAGGGTGGCATTACAGGGAAGTAGATCATTTGAAAACTAATACTACAAACAAAATGTAACCCCAAAGATTCATGCTGCAACCTCTGAAAATTGTTTTAGAGTACTTTAACCTCTTGGCCGTGTCTGATGAACTCACTCATCAGTAAAGGGGCGTTACTCGGTAACTCCTCACTACTGCTGATGAACCCGCTCATCAGAGACCAGCAACAAACTTGACTAACAGATAAATGGACAGCATCGCTGCATGAATACCACTGGAAAGAGTGGGTTTTTTCCCATTTAAACTGCATGCAGTCTGTCCAGAAATTTTGATTCTTTGTTCTTGGAGGCACAATTTTCAAGTGCACAGTGATGATGAAAGCAAGTGCAGAAAACATTTTCCTTGCAAGAAGTGCTCAATCAGATCGATGCTCTCATTAGTCTCAATGAAGTTGCTGCTGAAGTGACTCTGAGAATGATTTTGATGGCTAATGGTGTGATGATGATGAAAATTTGAATCTACATGGTGGTGACAGTAGGCCATGTGCATAACAATTAACATATAGTCATTGTTATCGCAAACTTAGTAACCGTGGCAAAGCAACCGGACCAAGTGGCATTCAACAACTGGCTGAAAATGTTGAGTGTGGAAGACATGCGTCCTCAGCTGAGTATACCTTGTTAGGTATATAATGTAAAACAAACATGCTAGAGGCCATTTGCTGCACCAAACCTAATCTGTCAGCTACATGGTAAAACAGGCTCAGCATCAGCAGGTTCATCTGCTGCCACTCAAGTGGTTAACTGCAAGTCAAAATCTGTTTCAGTTTCACTTTATGCTTAACATTGACTGGTGTACTTTTCCCTGTGCCTTTTGGTTTATTAGTTACTTATTGCTTTTCTTTGTTTCTGAAAGTATTTATACTTTTTAACAATTTTAGTAGTGTGTTTGTTTCTCAGTCTATTTTGAATGAGTTCAAAACTTATGTTTTAACTTGTGTTACCATTTATTCTGAAACTATTTCATCACTTTGTTTTTCTGCTGCAAACTCAAACTGAAACCCCCTTAAGTTCTTAATAATAATCACAACAATAATGAAATATTGTAAAGTGCAAACCTCTAACATAAAAATAAAGCTTGGTGTGCTGTACAGAATTCAAATAAAAACTTCACCCACACTGAGACACTACAAAAAGTACAAGCAGAACACAACAACAGCAAAGACTACAAGCAATTTAAACAACAAGAAGCCAAACAGCAAGACCTACAGTACACACACACTCACACACACACACACACACTCACACACACACACACACACACACACACACACACAAAGGGAGAGAGAGAGAGCATTAGTCAACTGAAAAACTGAAATAATTCAAAGCGAGTAAGGGGGAAGGGACAGAGAATAACTTCTATTAAGTACTACCAATATGCGCATGCCATACCACTCATAATTGTAATGTATTTAACTAAGTTTCAACTGCACTGCACCTTGAACCGCTTGAGCGGTGTACGCAGTAGTGGGTGGGGGTGTGTGGGCCCTGACAAAATATTGCTTATTCACAGGGTTGGTCTCATTCAGAAAACTGTATGATATATCCTGCATGGAGTATGTAGGTGTGCTGCATTCATGCTTTATCGGATTCAGGTCATTGTAACTGTCATCCGCACACAGAGGTAAATCTGCAAGATCAACAAACGCATGTGAGCATTTTTATACCACCTGCTAAACCTGTTTCTCTGTGAAGCCTCCACTATTTATACTGGTTACTCCCTAGGCAAGTTTCAAATTTGAACATCTGCAACGTTTTTGAATCTAGGCCATCCACTTACGCAGCACTGAAATTTAAATATTTTTGTACAGTTTCCGTTGATGTGTATAAATCATTTTATATTATCTGTCAGTGTCACCCTTTTGCTAGTTCTGGGGGCCATCTTCATGAATATAAATTACTTTCTATTCAGATTTCACCAAGCATCAACTTCTCTCAGTGTTGGAGACATGACCCCTATAATTTCTTGGCAGCTTGATCCTTTACCATAAAATAAGAATGAAATACTGATTCAGACACTCATAAAAGTGTTCTGAGTAGTCCTTGGTCAGCATAAACTTAAAGGGTAGCTTTCATTCTTTGTCAATGTGCTGCAAGGCTCATTACCTGCCCACTGAAATCCCGTTACCACAGTATCAGTCTATTCTGCTATCAGATCTACCTTATATTCAACACTATGGACAGGTCCCCCAC
>JABMCL010003248.1:1032500-1035000 GCA_018857735.1 Alviniconcha marisindica
AACGCCCGGAATTAAGGGCCCTCTTTCTAACCCCCCCTCCCACAATGACCTTTTTTTTCCTTTGGGGCCTGGCCCTTTTTTTAAAACCCCCTCCCCGGGGGTTCCCCCCCGGGTTTGGGGATCGGACACTTTGGGGCCCATGATGTTCCCTTATCGCGGGTATTGGAGGTCAGGGCTAAAACAACTTTCTCCACGGTCCCAGAGGGCTGCCGCAAAATGGCTCCCTAAAGACTTCCTCACCATCCATTCCCATCCACCCTTTCACACTCCCAAAAAAAACAAAGAGGGAAAACCCTCAACCACCAAAAAGGACCCCTTTGTTTTTGTTGTCCTCTTTTCCCGTCCATGTGGGGGTGGGCGACGGTCAGGAAGCCCTTTGGCGATCTCCTCAGGACCGCTCCACGTCGGAGGCCCCTTTTCGCCTAGGACCGTACGGGCAGAAAAAATTTTTAGATGTGTTTTAACAAATATTCCAACATCCCCGGGAACAAAGCCCCTTTTTAATAAAATCCACCAAAAACCTTTTCCTGCCTTGGGTTTAGGGAGCCCCCCCAAGCTGACTCCCGGTGACTCCCGGGCAAGTGGAAACCTGATGATTCGTTATCGCGGATTTTGGAGGGGCAGGGCCCCAGACATCTTTCCCGGGCCAGAGTCTGCCCCAAAACAAAGGCATCCTTTTAAAAACATTCACTCACACATCCATTCCCATCCCCCCATGCACACTCCCAAAACAAAAAAGAGCAAAAACCCCCAACTCACCAAACAAGGGCGCCTTCGTTTAGTTTGTCCTTTTCCTGCCCCAAAGTGGTGGTGGGGGGACGGTCGGAAAACTTGGAGATTTTCCTCAGGACGCCCCAGTGGAGGCCTTCTTGCCAGAAAAGTACTGACGAAAAACATTTGTAGATTTTTTTTTGTTTTTAACAAAATTCCAACATCGGGCCCGGGAACAATGCCCTTTCTAATAAACTCCACAAAAACCTTTTTCCTGCCCGGGTTCAGCAGCCCCCCAGGCTCCTGGTGAAAAAGGGCAAGTGGAGCCCGATTATGTCGGTTTTCCCGGACAATTGGGGGGGGGGGGGTAAGGGGGGCCCAGACTCTTTCTCCCCGGTCCCGAGTCTGGCGCAAAAATGGCACCCTAAAGACATTCAAAATTTTTACACATCCTTCCCTCCACCCATGCACACTCCCAAAAAAACAAAGAGCAAAACCCTCAACTCACCAAAACAGGGCGCCTTCGTTTAGTTGTCCTCTTTCCCGTCCAATGTGGGGGTGGGCGACGGGCAGGGGAAACTTGGGGCGATGCTCCTCAGGACCCGCTCCAAAGTCGGAGGGCCTTTTTGCCCAGAACAGTACTGACAGAAAGCATTTGTAGATGTTTTTTTAACATATTTTTCCAACATCGCCCGGCAACAATGCCCTTTCTAATAAACTCCACAATAACCTTTTCCTTCCCCGGGGTTCAGCAGCTCCCCAAGGGTGACTCCTGTGAATCGGAAAAAGGGGGAGCCTGATGTTGTCGTTTATCGCGGACATTGGAGGTCAGGCCCCAGACATCTTTCTCCACGGGGCCAGGTCCCCGGCAAAAAGGGATCGTAAAACATTCCTCACCATCCATTCCCAAACCCCCTCACACTTTTCCCCCAAAACAAAAAAAGAGGGAAAACCCTCAAATCACCAAACAGGACCCTTCGTTTAATTTTTTCCCCTCCTGTCCAAATGGTGGTGGGCCCACGGCCCCGGGAAACTTTGGGAGATGCTCCTCAGGATTTCTCCACCTTTTTCGGAGGCCTTTTCCCCAGGGGCAGTATTTACAAAAAACATTTGTAGAGTGTTCAACAAATATTTCCCCCAAAAATTTTTTTCCCCACAAAACCCCCCCCCCAACCGTTGGGAGGCCTTAATGATGGGCGTTATCGCGGACAAATTTGGGGGTCAGGCCCCCAGAAAATCTTTCTTCCCTTTTTTCCCAAAGCTTCGGCAAAAAAAGGCATCGTAAAGACATTCATTTACCATTCCCTTCCCCTTTCCCCCCTGCACACTCTAAAAAAAACCAAAAAGCAAAAACCCCAACTCACCAAAAAAAAGCCTTCGTTTAGTTTTTCCTCTTCCCCGTCCAATGTGGTGGTTGGGGGACGGGGGGGGGAGGGAAGGGTTGGCAGATGCTCCTCAGGACTGCTCCACTTTGGAGCCTTCTCCCCCCCTAAACAGTACTGACGAAACATTTGTAGATGTGTTCAAAATATATTCCCAAAATCGCCCCGGGAAAAATGCCCTTTCTAATAAACCCCCCAATAACCTTTTCCGCTGCAACCCCCAGCAGCTCCCCAGGCTGACTCCTGGTGACCCCGACAGTGGAAAACCCGAAAGATGTCGTTATCGCGGGAAAATTGGGGGTCAGGGCCCTTTGACATCTTTCTCCACGGTCCCCCGAGTCTGCGCCAAAAAATGGCAAACGGAAAGACTTCACTCCCACCCAAACCATTCCCATTTCCCCCCAAAG
>JABMCL010003248.1:1040000-1050000 GCA_018857735.1 Alviniconcha marisindica
TATCCATTTTACCTGACTAGATCAAATAAAATGCTAACTTGAGGTGTGAAGGGAGCTGGGGAGGGGTGGTGTGTGTGCGTAGGGGGATGGGGGGGGGGGGGGGGCAAGTCTGGAGGTTTGGTGTTCACGGCGTTTTTGTTTTTGTTTTTTGTTTTTTTGTTTTTGATTTGTTTTGTTTTTGATTTGTTTTGTTTGTTTTGATTTTGTTTTGAAGAACGATGATAAATGCTGAATGAAAATACCTCTGATCATTATCTGAAACAGAATGAGGCCCAGAGCGCCTGTTGAGAATCAACAAAGGAGTTAATTAGCACTCGAAAGACGTCACACAAACACAACAACAAAGTTTTAGGTCGCCTACGGTAACCCTCACCTGGCATGCGAGTGGATACAAGGTGTGGACACCTCGTGTTTGTGTGGCGTCTTTTGTCACTGATCATAGTGTTTGTATCTGATCAGCTGCAGCAGAAGGACGCTCTGTCCTGGACATCTTCCCATCTTCCTACTTACCTGGACTCACCGGAAGTGTTCACATGGCATGCCGCCCGCCAGCCACAGAAGACATTGCCCAGGTGTTGACGTTGCAGGTGAACAAGCAACGCGACAACGCCACGGGACACGACTCTGTGGCGACTTACGTGACGAGTGACTTTCCCTTGGTTGCGAAGCCTCTTGGAGTCTTGTTGAATGCAGGCGTGTCTGGTTCCTATGACTACGCTAACCCGCACGCGGCCATTCTCAGGTGGGTTTTACACTTCAGTTCAGCTCAAGTCTAAGCGCTCGGGAAAGCAAGTATGCGTTTTCCCTATGCACCATTTCATTAAAAAAAAGTTCCAGTATTTTTTTAATTAAATTTGTGTTTAAAATGTTGGGTCTCAGTCTTCTCTGCATTGTGAAATATTCGCACCTGGCTGCGAATTTTGAGCGCCAAAGTCTAACAGTTCAAGACAACGTTGTATACCAACATCAGTTATAGCCCCTGATTTCTCCATATTTAAATCGCTGTTGGGCACGCGTGCCTCCAGAACCGGAGGGAGAGAGAGAGAGAGAGTCTCTGTGTCTGTCACAGTGTCTTCTGCAGCGTGCGTCTGAACGTTTAGCAGTGAGTTGGTTGTAGTACAGTCAGTGTGTGCGCTGTGTGCTGCGTGCGTGGTGTTATGCGTGTGTGGCCTGCGTGCGCGTGCATGACGTGCGGGGGGTGGGTGGTGTGTGTGTTGTGTGTGTGTGTGCTGCGTGCGTGTCGTGCGTGTTGTTGGTGTGTGTGGTCTGTGTGTGTGTCGTGTGTGGTGTGTGCTGCGTGCGTGCGTGTGTTGGTGTGTGCTGTGTGTGTGCATGCTGCGTGTGCGTGTGTGTGTGTGTGTGTGTGTGTGTGTGTTGTGTGTGTGTGGTGGTGGTGTGCGTGCGTGCGTGCGTGCGTGCGTGCGTGTGTGTATGTGTGTGAGTGTGTGTGTGTACATGTGTCTTTCTGTTTGTCTGTAGGCCCCTATCGTTGCCTGTGTCTCTCTAACTGCCCATAAATGTGTCTGTCTGCATGTGGACACTGTACAGTGTGGCCCTACCGCAACCCACAGACTTAGCTGACGGAAGGTACAAATGTCGCGTGGAGACGCTGGACAGCCACGGTGTACTGCACATGTACCTCAGCACCAGCCAGGACGGAACCCTGACCTCATTGTGTGAGTTAATCCTCGAACCCGTCTCTTACCGAAGAGCTACTCACGGTTTAAGTATATATGTTACCATTACTGTGACTGGCTGACTATCGTAACGACTGGGGTTGTCCGAAAGTCCACGCCATTTGTCGGTCGTGATTGGTGCAGGCTTTGGTTTTAAATCAGTTACAGCAATCCGTCTCTTACCTAAAAGCCACCCACGGTTTAAGTATATATGTTACCATTACTGTGATTGGCTGACCTTCGCAATGCGGACTGGGGCTGTCGGAAAGTCCACGGAAGTGTGTTGGTCGCCATTTGTCGGTCTTGGTTGGTGCAGACTTCTTTTTTTCTTTCTTTTCTTTTTTTCTTAAAGCAACCGCAGCAAAAAAAACACAGTATTGCCAGTATTGACGAAGGCAATACAGCAGTGCCTAGAAGTTTTATTTTATTTTATTTACAGCAGAGTGCAGTAATTTGAGCCTATTAAAGAAAAAAGAAACCCTTTTGATATTTGCTTTGTACTAATGAAAACTCTTCGCTTCGCTTATAGACACAAAATTAAACTAATTGGGGAGGGGGGGGGGGGGGGAATCATTTAGCCTTTGGGGGACGGAAACGGAACAGAGCTTGACACAAAATGGAGGGCGATCAGCAAAATACATTGTCAGTACTTGAGCCTGTATGTACTGACCCTCGTGCATGTTATTGGCTATAATTTGCTAACGTTGTGTTACAGTGATGTTATAAACGAATGTCGCCCCGGGACGGAGTAAGCGTATGAAGAAATATATCTCTTATTTCCATGAAATGTATGAAGCAGTGTATCTCTTATTTCCATGAAATGTATGAAGAAATATATCTCTTATTTCCATAAAATGTATGAAGAAATATATCTATTTCCATGAAATGTATGAAGAAATGTATCTCTTATTTCCGTGAAGCGTATGACGATCGAAATATACCTCCTATTTCCATGAAGCATATGAAGAAATGAATCTTTTATTTCAAATCAAACGTAGGCACGTCTCTGGCCAAAACGTCTTGCCGGATTCATTTGATCCAAGCAGTTTGATAGTGCAAAAGTTAATATTCCCATTTGTACGCTGTCAGCATTTTTAAACCAAAGCAAATCGGAGATGTAGGCCTCGGGTTAAGTTTGAATCTTTTTAATGCGTGTTCAATCCAGCAAAGAACGGGTCGGTGCCCACTTTCTACCACTCCGTTCTAAAGGATCTGAGGAATGACCTTGACACCCTGACCTCTGACTTGCACACCGTCACCAACGCACAGCTGGCACTGACCAGCACTGACAACCAGGCTCAAGCCAGTAGGTATTTAATATCCCTCTGGCTTTTGGTTTGCTTGCTGGGACTGTGTCAGTGTAACTATGTACGTACTAGTATGTTTTGCTGATAACTGTTCCTGTGCAAATTGTATTTCTTTCTGTCTCACTGTGTGTGTGTGTGTGTGTGTGTGTGTGTGTGTGTGTGTGTGTGTGTGTGTGTGTGTGTGTGTGTGTGTGTGTGTGTGGTGTGTGTGTGTGTGTGTGTGTCTCTCTCTCTCTCTCTCCTTCTCTCTCTCTCTCTCTCTCTCTCTCTCTCTCAGTATGAGGGAGGCGGAGTCACCTTAGTTTTCATTTCTAACCAGACGTGTCTAATCACAGCCATGTTTGTCGCTTCCATTTGCTGTATATTTTAAAGGAAGCACATAGGCTGAAACATTCTTCAGCTTGTCGAAGCAAACGAAAATGTTGTTCTGGTTTTGAGGCCGTTTATCATTTCCTACTTTAAAAAAGAACGTCAAAATACTTGTTTCTTTACACTATTTGGACACGAACTGTGTATTTTGCTGAAGATGTCGCTTTTGTTTGTTTATTTGTTTTGTTTCCGTTTCTCAAGTCGAACGAATTTGAATCGTGTCCCAGGACTCTCTGCTTTAGTCACGGAAGCGGGCAAGATCAGTGGCTCAATCAATGACGCCATGTCGTATGCCATTGACGCCAACACAAGGGTGACGTCAATGCGATCAGAACTGGACAGACTTCGTGACGTCACTCCAGGTAAGATTGTGAACCTCAAGTGTAAAACAGAGACAGACAGAAAGACAGACAAAATTTTAAAAAAGCGACCCGCTTTGGTGTTTTGTGATGACAGCAGAATTTGCCAAAGACATACTCAGACCTTGCACGAAATCGGTCATGATTAGGAATTGTTGAGGTTTTTATTGTTCGTTTTTGTTTTGTTTGTTTGTTTGTTTGTTTGTTTGTTTGTTGTAAGATTGATGTGTCGATACAAAAGAAAAAGAAAAGAGAGAGAGAGACAATTAAGCAGTAGCATCTTAGGCATTATAATTATTTAGGTTCGGGAGGCCTTAAAGACAAAGTACAGGCTTTAAAGGGGGAGCATTTGTGAGCTCTGTGTTCTCAACAGAAAGGGCCTTCATTCGTCCGTCAGAAGTACCTCACCGCGGATCTGATCCTGGTGAGGACCATTATTTGTTAGGAAGGTGAAAACATCTGTTTTGGGTTCTCAACCGAAGGGACCTTAATTCCTCTGTGCGCAGTACCTCACTGCGGATCTGATCTTGGTGAGGATCGTTACTTGTTGAGAAGGTCCGTACCTGTACCATCTGACTAAACGTGATGTATCCTGTAATGACACGGTGGTGAGGATCATTACTTGTTGAGAAGGTCCGTACCTGTACCATCTGACTAAACGTGATGTATCCTGTAATGACACGGTGGTGAGGATCGTTACTTGCTGAGAAGGTCCGTACCTGTACCATCTGACTAAACGTGATATGTCCTGTAATGACACGGTGGTGAGGATCATTACTTGCTGAGAAGGTCCGTACCTGTACCATCTGACTAAACGTGATGTATCCTGTAATGACACGGTGGTGAGGATAATTACTTGTTGAGAAGGTCCGTACCTGTACCATTTGACTAAACGTGATGTATCCTGTAATGATGTAATGACACGGTGGTGAGAAGTATGACCCGATTCCGCCCACAGCCACACGGGTCAGCTTCTATGCCTACCTTTCTTCGCGCTACGTCACCATGGGCAACAAGGTCAACATCGTCTTCAACGCCGTGGAGCAGCACACCGACGACGCCTACTCCAAGACCACGGGGGTGTTCACGACGCCAGTGAACGGCACCTACCTCCTGAGGACCGGGGTGACGGGCGACTCCGCCAGCTTCTCCGCCAGCATCGTCGTCAACGACCAGCCCGTCGCCTCCCTGGTAGGCAACGACGACTACGACATTCAGCAGGCCACGGCTTGCGTGGTCATGAAGTTGAACGCCGGGGACACGGTGCGAGTGGTGAAGTGGTCAGGGTCCAGTATCTATGGTTACAACCCCAACTCGGCCAGCAACAACCACGTGACCTACTTCCTGGGGCTGCTGTTGTGGTGATGTAAAGTGGAGGCTGTACTTGTCTTCTCTTAGCGGTAAAAATTAATAGCAATAATAGTAATATATGTAATAACAATAATGTTAATAAAATCGTCTTGTGAATTTTTGCCAGTGAAAAGAGTCGGCGTGTAGCCGGAAGCAAAAGGTTGTCATCCGGTTCACCGACGTTTTTGTTTCTTTGTTTTGTTTTTGCTGATGGCTCGTTTGGTTGGTACACGCGCCCACGCACGCACGCACACTCACGCATGCACGCGCGCGCGCGCGGTTGTTGTTGTTGTTTTGTTGTTGTTGCTGGTGGCTCGGTTGGTTGGTACACGCACACGCGCGTATTCGCGCACGCGCGCACACACACACACACACACACACACACACACACACACACACACACACACACACACACACACACACACACACACACACACACACACACACACACACACATTCAAAGATGCACACCCTCTTTTACATCGAATGAAACGATTTTCAGAATGTTAATTCACCGGCTAAGCGGATCAGGGTGCACTAACAAAAAGAGTATCACAATCATCTTGAATATGGAGAAAGTTGATGCTACTGATTTATTGCTTTAACAAGTTACATTCTGTCACGCAAAAAAAGGATTTACAAAGTCACTGAATTCTTTCCTCATTCTGACCAGTTTCAGTGACAGCGTAGCGGATCATATCTATAATTGTTTGTCCTTTGGTATGCCCTAAACCACCTCCGCCTCCCCAGCCCCACCCCACCCCACCGAAAACAAAACCACAACAACAGAACAACAGCAACAAAAACAGTACACGTCATTGCAGTTCCCCTGGCTGTCCACACAAAATTGACAGACCTTATTTTTTTTCTTTTTTTTTCTTCCGGCACTGCAACAGCTATGAAATGTAACACACACTGGTAGGACAAAAGCTGCAGTCTAACACAGATGAGAAGACCTGATATGTCCTTACAAAATAGGTTTGCTTAAGACGACACTCACCAAGCTTTCTTTCATTGTGTGTATTCATACCCCCCACCCCCCACCCCCCCCACCCCACCCCCCCACCCCCACCCCTTTCTCTCCCCTTTCTCTCTCCCTTCCTGCCCCAACGGCCTTACGCTGACGGATCAGTTTCTTGCCAAACCAAGAATGAGTTCATCTGTAGTCGAGGTCTTAACGTTTATCTTTTCCCACGACCTTAGCTGCGCCGATACGTATACAGCAGTGTAATGTTTCTTTGCTCGCTTTTCGTTTGTTTTGGTGTGTGTGGGGGTGGGTGGGTTTTTTGTGGGGGGTGGAGTGGAGTGGGTGGGGTGGTGGGTGTGGTGTGCGTGCGTGCGTGCGTGCGTGCGTGCGTGCGTGCGTGCGTGTGTGGTGTGTGTGTGTGTGTGTGTGTGTGGTTTTTATTTGTTTTAGGGTGGTGGTGGTGGTTTGCTGTTGTTGTTGGTGGTGGTGGTGGTCGTGCGTGTGTGTGTGTGTGTGTGTGTGTGTGTGTGTGTGTGTGTGTGTGTGTGTGTGTGTGTGTGTGTGTGTGTGTGTGTGTGTGTGTGAGAGAGAGAGAGAGAGAGAGACAGACAGACAGACAGACAGACAGACAGACAGACAGACAGACAGACAGACAGAGTTCCCTTTTTGTTGTTCTTTCTCCACGCCAAAGTAGGTGCCAGAAACTTTGATCAACCTGCTGCCGAGAAAACGGCATCTGCCAGCACAAGATCACGGGTAAAGACGATTAACGTCTGCATGAGAAAGTGCTGTATCAGCAAAAGAGCACCGTGCGGGGGACTGACCAAATAATTTATCAGATTAATTTGCTGCACACGCGTGCTCTCTCTTCTCTCTCTCTCTCTCTCTCTCTCTCTCTCTCTCTCTTCTCATCTCTCTCTCTCTATCTCTTCTCTCTCTCTCTCTCTCTCTCTCTCTCTCTCTCTCTCTCTCTCTCTCTCTCTCTCTCTCTCTCTCTCTCTCCCTCCCCCTCTCTCTGTCTCTCTTTCACCCTCCCTCCCTACCTCTCTCTCTCTCAATCACACACACACACGCACGCACGCACGCACGCACGCAGGCTCGCACGCTCGCACGCACGCACGCACGCACGCACGCACGCACGCACGCACGCACGCACGCACGCACGCACGCACGCACGCACGCACGCACACACACACACACATACACACACACACACACACACACACACACAACGTTCTTAAAAGATGGATTAACACATTACATGTATCACGCGTAACATCAAAATTCAAGCGAAAAATTGCGGTTTCGTATATTTGAGGCACTTTTTGCAGAAAGTACAAATGAATACAGCTCTAGCTTCTATCTACCAAAGAATGTAGCCAGTAAAGGCGGTGATGTAGGGTGCGTCAGCTTGAGTAGAACCGACGTAACCCGGAAGTCCCTCTAGCCACGTGAACTCGCACGTCACTTCCGCTCCAGCTGGCACATGTGCAATGGTTGTGGTGGTGCTGTGCTGGTAGTCTACGTCGTCAGACATGTGCATGGTTTGCAAAATCGTGTTCCCCATCTGTAACGGGAGAACATCTTGTTCCTATCGTTTATCACTTCGGGTTAAAATGATCCTACATTTTCTCTTATATAATTCTTTCTGCAGCTAATATAAGCGTAGTATTTTGCCCACGAACTACTGACTAGAGAAATCTATCTTTCAAACGCATCTTTGTACTTGGTGGTCGTTAATTAGATGGTGCTTTGAGCCCTGTCAACCACATAGGGTTATAGGAGGGCTAAGTTAGTGGCAGCGATTGATTTGTTTTGTATGGTGCACGCGCGCGCGCCTGTGTGTGTGTGTGTGTGTGTGTGTGTTGTGTGTGTTGTGTGTGTGTGTGTGTGTGTGTGTGTGTGTGTGTGTGAGTGCACGCACGTGCGTACGTGTGTGTGTGTGCACGCACGTGCGTACGTGAGTGTGTGTGTGTGGTGTGTGTGTGTGTGTGTGTGTGTGTGTGTGTGTGTGTGTGTGTGTGTGTGTGTGTGTATGTGCATTATGTAAGTAACGCACGCGGTTACGCGTGCTCGTGCGTGTGTGGTGGGGGGGGGGGGATGAGAGGGGGGGGGCGCTTGCGTCGCGCTGCGTGACGTTATGTGTGTGAGTGTGTGGTGAGAGAGAGAGAGAGAGAGAGAGAGAGAGAGAGAGAGAGAGAGAGAGAGATGTGTGTGTGTGTGTGTGTGTGTGTGTGTGTGTGTGTGTGTGTGTGTGTGTGTGTGTGTGTGTGTGTGTGTGTGTGTGTGTGTGTGTATCCGCGTGCTATACTCGTTTGCATGGATCGAGCTTACCATGATAGAGAGTTCCGAGTTACGATTGCCTGATCCAGCCTCCACTGACACAGTGAACACATACGTTCCTGTGACCGGCGCACGGAACACACCGGAAGTGGCGTCATAACCCTGACCTTCGTTCGTGAGGACGTGGTCGAATACCAGAGGAGCGTGGAGCACCGCCGTCCTCGCTCCCAACTCTGACATGGCGGCGTGGAAAGCCACTTTCATGGCTGTCAAACAACAAGGAAGAATTATTATTATTATCATTATTATTATTTATCTCTTTCTCGATCTGACTCACTGCGCTCTGAATGAAGCAACTCACTGAACACTCACTGAGTCGGGTCACACGTACGTTTATGTTAATATCAGAAGCACGAGAAGAAGAAAAAGAAGAAGAAGAAGAAACAAAGAAACAAAGAAGAAACACGCAGGAGTTTTTTTGTTTTGTTTTTCGTCACGTTTGTTAAAAATCGACATTTCCGTGAAAGTCTCGAAAATGCGACCGTGAGTGTTGCCATTTTGTGCCCAGCAGTCTGTATCAATGACGTCATAAACGAGACCCGCATGTGTGGGAAATATACCAAAACGTCACGAATCAACTTGTTCTGGTCTTCAGTAGTAATACGCTAGCGAACTGACACGGCTTTGCCGTGAGAAGCTCAAATCCTAAGCCCCCCGTATTTCTTTTGTTAAATATTGATGGAACAAGCAAACGAAGCATCAAAATGAAAATAAATTATTTCCCGATTTTCTACGTTCTCAGACCAACTTGCGTTGGAGTTTCTGAAATACAGTCCTGACCTGACTTCGTCTTCGGTTCGATTCCCCTTTAAATGGCGCGCCTAGGCAGCCGGATTCAAAGAATCCCCGATCCTAGTGGCGCGTAACAACCGATTCTACAACCATGAAGTTGGCCGCCATCTGATAGCTAGATACATTACTGATGGATATATACCCACTAGATAGATGGATAGACAGACAGGTAGGCACAGACAGATATCCGGTACTGAGAGAGAGAGAGAGAGAGAGAGAGAGAGAGAAAGAGAGAGAGAGAGAGAGAGAGAGAGAGAGGGAGACAGAGACAGAGACAGAGACAGAGAGACAGACAGAGACAGACAGAGACAGAGAGAGACAGAGACAGAGACAGACTGACAGACAGGCAGGCAGGCAGGCAGTCAGGCAGACAGACAGACAGACGGACAGATAGCCAGAGACAGAGAGAGATAGACAGACAGACAGACATACAGAGAAGGCCCGCCCCACCCCCACCACCCCAAAAAAAGAAGAAAAAGAAAAGAAAAGACGATAGGTACCAATCAGATATTAAAATGAAACAGGACAAGAGGGGCAAAAAGAATGAAGCAAGCAAGGGAATCACCGGGACCGCTTTCACACCTGGGCGAACACTGCTTAGGTGGTTGAGGTCAGCAATTGGCTGGTTCAAAATCGCCGACAGTTGACTCGCACGTGTCTTCAAAATTGACATCTCACCTCTCAGGGTTGAATACTCCTGCTCCACCAGAGATAACTCTGCCATCATTATAAACACGGTGTCTTAATTGTGCATCACATCCTGCTAAACATCTCTCACGAAAATCGATTTCTAAATTCGATATAAAATCAGCACCGTATTACATGAATGACATAAAA
>JABMCL010003248.1:1057500-1065000 GCA_018857735.1 Alviniconcha marisindica
CACAGCACGCACAGCACGCACGCACGCACGCACGCACGCACGCACCACACACACACACACACCACACACACACACTACTACACTACTTACTACTTCCTTCACTTCTACTTACTTCTACTTACACACACATCTTCTTCTTCTTCTTCTTTAAACCACAGGTCCAGCCTACTTACGAATAGCGACCCTGGAAGTAGAAGATGAAGCTCAGCAGCGGTACACAGAACACCATCAGCACAAGCCCTGCGGATACAGAGCAAAGCGTTATCACTTCTAAATCTTTGTAATTCAAACTGCGCGTTGCTTTTATTTTGGGCAAATCGGGTATCGAGTGTATTAAGCGAAAGTGTGTTTGGCGAAATCGGCATCAAATTTTGTTTTTTTAAATTGCGAAGTAAATTTCGAGTGTATTATAAGATCTTTGGTAAAGCAGGTATGAAGTGCATCACTAAATCTTTAAAAATCCAGGTATAAAGTGTATCATAAGATCATTGGTGAAGCAGACACCAAGAGTATTACAAGATCTTTGAAGAAGCAGGTCTCAAGTGAATGATAAGATCCATGAAGAACGGGTAACATAAGATGGAGCAGGTGTAATGGACCAGGTGTAATATAAGCTCTTTGGTCAAATCGGGAAAGACATCAAAACACATCAAAGGAGAACTTGAATACGATGTACATGTCTTAATTAATCCTTCAAAGTTACTATCATCTCATGAGATTAATTCACTACTTAAGAAGACTGTATATAAACAAATTGAAAAAAGTAAATTTGCGATACCTTCTTGTTCTAGATATTTAGCAAGAGTAATATACAAGTTACGTTTAAATTCATGGAACACTAAATATTCACAGAATGTGACATGCGTTTGTAAAAATATCTTATCTGTTAAACACATACTGCTTGAATGTCCTATTACTACAGAGTTATTTCAGAAAAATGGATATGACTTAAATGCTTACAACAATGTAAGAGATATTTTGTATAATACTGATGTTATTACTAATATTGTCAGATCGATTGTTCATAGTCCTGTGGGAAAATTAGTATAAATAATATTTATATGGTTTTTTTGTTGTTGTTGTTGTTGTTGTCTAATATCACCTCGATGTGAACAGACATAAAATAAAATATTGATTGATTGAATCCTACAAAGTCTCACTTAACTGGATAAGAGTATCCAATTTAAGTTATCACTGTTTGACACTGTTGTGACCTTGAAATATGATCAAGGTCCCTTGAAAACGGTACGAACAGGTAAGGCTCCATGAGTAGTACATCACGCAATGTTGGACATTTATCACTTTAATTTAACGGTGTCTGAGAAAAATCGCAATGGTTAAACCTAGGACAGCCAGCCGACTGGCTTAACAATGATCATTACATAGAGTACCCTTTGTTTTGTGTCGATCAAAAAGAGAGAATAGATACAATGTACAAAACATGCAATAGAACAACAGTTTCGTTTTACCCAGCAGCACTGTCAGGACCAAGTCTGGAGCGTTTGATTCAGATTTCACGGTCCCTGCATGATGGAAAAACAAATCGCACAGAGTTCAGTTAGATACGAGTTGCTGCAACAACAAAAAATCAATTTATGCAATAAGGTGCAATGAGCAAATAAAATACAGCACAAATCCTCTGTGTGGCTGTGTGTGTGTGTGTGTGTGTGTGTGTGTGTGTGTGTGTGTGTGTGTGTGTGTGTGTGTGTGTGTGTGTGTGTGTGTGTGTGTGTGTGTGTGTGTGTGTGTGTGTGTGTGTGTGTGTGTGTGTGTGTGTGTGTGTGTGTGTGTGTGTGTGTGTGTGATATAACCCTATGTAGTTGACTGGGCTCAAAGCACCAACTAACTGTGTGCCTGTGTGTTTGTCTGTGTGTCTGATAAATTGTATTTACTTGAGTGTACGTGCGCGCGAGTATGTGTGTATGTTTGTGTGCGTGTTTATGAGTGTTTGCGTGTGTGCGTGTTTGCGGGTGTTTGTGTGTGTGTGTGTGTGTGTGTGTGTGTGTGTGTGTGTGTGTGTGTGTGTGTGTGGTGTGTGGTGTGTGTGTGTGTGTGTGTGTGTGTGGTGTATGTGTATGTGCGTGTGCGTGTGCGTGTGTGTGTCTGTGCGTGCGTGCATGTGTGTGTGTGTGTGTGTGTGTGTGCGCGCGCGCGTGCGTGCGTGCGTGGTGTGTGTGTGTGTGTGTGTGTGTGTGTGTGTGTGTGTGTGTGTGTGTGTACCCCTGCTGGCGGTGCACTGGAACATGAGGGCCCCACCCCCGGCACCGACGATGACGACGAGCGGGAAGAAGACGAGCGCGATGCTGCCGGCGATGAAGTAGTAGAAACGGAGGTGTGCGTCGTCAGGGTCACGGAAGAAATCAATGTCCGAGCAAACGGCGAGCTCCTTGTCGCCAATGCGGATAGTTTTCACCCCGTACACCAAAATCTGCACGAGGGAAGGTAGCCTATCATTGTTAGTCCACAAATTAGGACAGTCTGGTTTATTCTTCATCTTCACAAATACGTCGAGTCGACTGCGAACATTGTATCGGGTACGAAACACTGGTCATCGAATAACAGGTAAACGTCTCAAGCCTAAAGACTTGTTGGATCCATCTGGTTCATATTACACCCTTTTTTTTTGATTAAATAAGTCACTCGAAACATTGTTCGTACGAGAAAAGGACAGAAAAACGGGAGAGAGCAGAGAAGAGAGAGGAGATAAACGAGCAGAGACAGAAGACAGACAACAGAGAAGACAGAGACAGAGGAGAGAGACAAAGAGGACAGAGAACAGACAGAGAGATCAGAGAGAGAGAGAAAGAGGAGAGAGAGACACACACACAGACAGACAGACAGACGAGAAGACAGACACACAACACACACACACAACAACACACCAACACACAAAACAGACACACACACACACACACACAACACAGGACGAGAGAAGAGTACACTAAAGAAATAGCAAAAGGAAAAGTAGCAGAGCCTTCGCCCATTGTAGCATTTTGATTGAAAGATAATGGCACCGAAGAGTCGCCAGACATTGGCAGTTTCACGGAGGAGAGAGAGAGAGAGGAGAGAAGAGAGAGAGAGAGAGAGAGAGAGAGAGAGGAGAGAGAGGAGAGAGAGAGAGAGAGAGAGAGAGAGAGAGAGAGGGAAGAGAGAGGAGACAGACAGACAGACAGAGAAGAGAGAGACAGACAGAGAGAGACAGAGACAGAGAGACAGAGACAGAGAGTCAGAGACAGAGACAGACAGAGACAGAGAGTCAGAGACAGAGACAGACAGAGACAGAGACAGACAGAGACGTCACGGAGAGAGAGAGAGAGAGAGAGGAAGAGAGAGAGAGAGAGAGAGAGAGAGAGAGAGAGAGAGAGAGAGAGAGAGACAGACAGAGACAGACAGACAGACAGACAGACAGACAGACAGACAGACAGACAGACAGACAGACAGACGAAGAGACGAGAAGAGGCGAGCGACATACGAACAGGAAGAAGAAGAGGAGGAGTTTCAAGAAGAGAAAGAAGAAGAGAAGACGGACCTTGGACACGGGAAACGGGAGACTGAGCAGCAAGAACAGCCCGATCACCAGCCCGTGACGCAGCCTGTTGCCGTGGCAACCGGTGATGGCGGTCAGCAGCACGTGCACGGACAGTGCGGCCACCGCCATGCTGGCCACGTTGGACCCCAGGACGGCCATAATACTCAGCGGCTTGCAGGACAGGTCCCCGCCCACCCACGTGTTGGTCAGCCGGACGCCCAGTCTCACTGGCCACATGAACAAGACCTCCACCCAGTTGCCCACGGCCATCAGCAGGACGTACCATTTCACCTGCAACCGTTAATTTTCACCTTGAAACGAAACAGCAAGGACATACTGAAAGTAGGATGTACCATTTCACCTCAATTTTCACCTTGAATCGAAACAGCACGGAGAGACTGAAAGGAGACGTACGTACCATTTCACCTGCAACCATGTCACCTTGAAACGAAACAGCATAGAGAGACTGAAAGGAGACGTACCATTTCACCTGCAACCGTTAATGTTCACCTTGAAACGAAACAGTATAGTGAGACTAAAAGAAGACGTACCATTTCACCTGCAACCGTTAATGTTCACCTTGAAACGAAACAGTATAGAGAGACTGAAAGGAGACGTACCATTTCACCTGCAACCGTCAATGTTCACCTTGAAACGAAACAGTATAGAGAGATTAAAAGGAGACGTACCATTTCACCTGTAACCATTTCACCTTGAAACAATTCAGCACGGAGAGACTGAAAGGAGACGTACCATTTCACCTGCAACCATTTCACCTTGAAACGAAACAGCATAGAGAGACTGAAAGGAGACGTACCATTTCACCTGCAACCATTTCACCTTGAAACGAAACAGCATAGGAGACTGAAAGGAGACGTACCATTTCACCTGCAACCATTAATGTTCACCTTGAAACGAAACAGTATAGAGAGACTGAAAGGAGACGTACCATTTCACCTGCAACCATTTCACCTTGAAACGAACAGCACGGAGAGATGAAAGGAGACGTACCATTTCACCTGCAACCAATAATGTTCACCTTGAAACGAAACAGCTATAGAGAGACTGAAAGGAGACGTACCATTTCACCTGCAACCATTAATGTTCACCTTAAAGCGAAACAGTATAGAGAGACTGAAAGGAGACGTACCATTTCACCTGCAACCATTTCACCTTGAAACGAAACAGCATCTAGAGACTGAAAGGAGACGTAGTACCATTTCACGTGCAACCATTAATGTTCACCTTAAACGAAGCAGTACAGAGAAACCGAAAGGAGACGTACCGTTTCACTTGCACCCATTTCACATTGAAACGAAACAAAACAGACAGATGTACCATTTCACCTGCAACCAATAATGTTCACCTTGAAACGGAACACTATAGAGAGACCGAAAGGAGACGTGCTATTTCACCTGCAATCCTTAATCTTCACCTTGTAACAAAACAGCACCGAGAGACTGAAAGGAGACGTACCATTTCACCAGCAACTATTAATGTTCACCTTGAAACGAAACAGTATAGAGAGACTGAAAGGAAACGTACCATTTCACCTGCAACCATTTCAACTTGAAACCAAACAGCATAGTTCAGAGAGTGAAAGCAGCTGTACCATTTCACCTGCAACTATTTCATCTTGAAATCAAACAGCATACAGCGACTGAAACCAGAATTTTTAAAA
This sequence comes from Alviniconcha marisindica, assembly GCA_018857735.1. Taxonomy (NCBI): domain Eukaryota; kingdom Metazoa; phylum Mollusca; class Gastropoda; family Provannidae; genus Alviniconcha; species Alviniconcha marisindica. Next base: position 1,062,711 of record JABMCL010003248.1, read on the forward strand.
TAATGTACCATTTTACCTGCAACCATTTTTCCTTGAATCGAAACAGCATAGAGTGACTGAAAGCAGATGTACCATTTCACCTGCAACCCTTTCACCTTGAAACAAAACAGCATAGCTCAGAGACTGAAAACAGATGTACCATTTCACCTGCAACCATTTCACCTTGAAACAAAACAGCATAGCTCAAAGACTGAAAGCAGATGTACCATTTCACCTGCAACCATTTCACCTTGAAACAAAACAGCACAAAGGGATTAAAAACAGAGGTACCGTTTCACCTGCAACAGTTTGTGCGCACACTGTAAGCAGTACGACGCAACATTTGGAATACAACAACGTACGGAGTTTGCAGTTTGAACATTGATTACAACATGCATTACGCATCCTTTCAAATGCAACAACAAAGAGAGACTGAAGGCAGATCTGAGACAGACAGACATACAGGCAGAGATAGACAGGCAGACAAACAGACAGACAGACAGGCAGACGTACAACAGTTCGCGCACGGACTATATGCTGCATGTTACATCATTTGAAATGCAACAACATAGAGAGACTGAAAGGAGACCCACCATATTTCACCTGTCCACAAGTTCTTACCTGTTTTGTCCAGTTTGACTTAAGCTTTTGTGTGTCTGTGTGAACTTTATGGCTTTGTGGTGCTGTTGCGAAGCATGCCCCGAAGCGAGTTATAATTATGAATAACGGCTGACCTGTGTCCAGTAGCGCCAGGTGTGCTTGAGACTCAGCACCAGGATGAGGTTCAGCAGTCCCCCCACAGCCAGAAACACGGAATCATCCAGTATTTCAGGCATGGCTGTCGTGTCCAGTCTTCTACACACAGGCACAGACACACAGGCACACAGGCACACAGGCACACACACGTACACAGGCACACACACGTACACACACGTACACACGTACACAGGCACACACACTACCACACGTACACACACACACACACACACACACACACACACACACACACACACACACACACACACACACACACACACACACACACACACACACACACACACACACACACACACACACACACACACACACACACACACACACACACACCACACACACACACACACACACACACACACACACACACACACACACACACACACACACACACACACACACACACACACACACCCCACACACACACACACACACACACACACACACACACACACACACACACACACACACACACACACACACACACACACACACACACACACACACACACACACACACACACCCCACACACACACACACACACACACACACACACACACACACACACACACACACCCCACACACACACACACACACCACACACACACACACACACACACACACACACACACACACACACACACACACACCATAACGCCCCAACATAACATAAAGAAGGATTTATATATTAATTATCTGTTTTGCTCTGCGCGCGCGCGCGCGCGCGCGTGTATGTGTGTACGCGCGTGTATGTGTACGTGTGTGTGTGCGTGCGTGCGTGCATGTGTGAGGGCGTGCGTGTATGCGCGCGCGCGCGTGCACGTGTGTGTGTGCGTGCGTGCGTGCGTGCGTGCGTGCGCGCGCGCGTGCGTGCGTGCGTGTGTGTGTGTGTGTGTGTGTGTGTGTGTATGGTTCAGAACTGTTTTGTCCTTTTGTTTACCGTTTTGTTCGTAGAGACGCCTACAACATAATCTCAGTGGAATCAAAGCTCGTCGACAATCGCCAAAATTACGTATTTTGAAAAGTTTTTCAGTCGTTCTTAACTATTCAGAATATCAAAGCTTTAAACATCATGATTTTGTTTGGTTCTAAAACAGGTTTTGTTTTGATTTAGTGGCACAGTTAATATTGTCCCCCCAAAACGTAAATTAAAACAGTTTATTGATACAATAAAAAAACGTAAAATAAAGTCACCAGAATTCTGCGTCATGGCTCCGACCACATTTTTATGAGTTTTGTGTGAAGCTCATCTACAGCTTTGGACTGGAGATATAAATCTTGCTCCGAAAATGTGTCGAGAAAATATGCTTAGACAATTTTAAACCTTATTAGCAGTTTTGGACAGTTGTGCACAGCAGGACACAGCAGCCATATCGGTCAATATAACTGGCCTACAGAAGCTGTCACGTGCGATCACTTAAGAAGATGTTCCTTTGATTTGAATATGCAGTTCTGAAAAATTATGTCAAAAAGGCTATTACTAACGCCAAATAAAATCTTTCAGGTTTCTCTTGATGATCCACAGTTGAACTTTAGA
>JABMCL010003248.1:1070000-1072500 GCA_018857735.1 Alviniconcha marisindica
ATACATGGGTGAATATTTTCAGCAATCTGTATTTTACACGTACAGATTCCACCACATCCGCATTTCCGTTGAAACCAGTAACTACAGGTACCCGTGCAGCTGCAACAACCCAACATGGTGGACGAGTCCGAAAGAGAGAGGCTGTCGGTGATGCTGGCTGTGGGGTGTATAACCAACCTGGCTCTGGTCCTGTGTCTGGCACACACCTGGAAACACTGGAGGCAGGTGAGCAACTCTGATGTCTGTGATCGTCTGTGATGATAGGATCTCTCTCTCTCTCTCTCTCTCTCTCTCTCTCTCTCTCTCTCTCTCTCTCTCTCTCTCTCTCCCCTCTCTCTCTCTCTCTCTCTCTCTCTCTCTCTCTCTTTCTATCCCCTTTTCTCTGATGTCGTGTCGTCTGATTTTTTTTTCCTCCTCTCTCTCTCTCACTCTCTTCTCTCCTCTCTCTCTCTCTCTCTCTCTCTCTCTCCTCTCTCTCTCTCTCTCTCTCTCTCTCTCTCTCTCTCTCTCTCTCTCTCCCCCCTCATATGCTAGGAACTCTGAAGTCTGTGATGATGGTACTGTATCTGGCACACACCTGGAACCACTGGAGGCAGGTGAGGAACTCTGATGTCTTTGATCATAGGAACTCTGATGTCTGTGATGATGATGGTCCTGTGTCTGGCACACACCTGGAAACACTGGAGGCAGGTGAGGAACTCTGAAGTCTGTGATGATGGTACTGTGTCTGGCACACACACTCCTTAACTGGAGAAAGGTGAAGAACTCTGAAGTCTGTGATGATGGTGCTATATATGTCTGGCAAAACCTGGAAACACTGAAGGCAGGTGAGGAACTCTGAGGTCTGTGATGAGGGTACTGTATCTGGCACACACACCTGGAAACACAGGAGGCAAGTGAGGAACTCTGAGGTCTGTGATAAGGGTACTGTGTCTGGCACACACACACACCTGGAAACACTGGAGGCAGGTGAGGAACTCTGATGTCTGTCTTGGTGGAACCGTGTCTACCACACTCCTGGGCGCTCTGGAGACAACTACGTCTCTTAAGATGGTATTGCGACTGACCGGATGTCAAATCCAAGAACTAATTAACGCCTTTCTGTGCCCTAATAGCCTAACCGAAGCAAAGATGCATGCTGGCACGAGAACGTCGAAAATATGCACATAACTAGTTTCATCTGCAATCTTCACTTGGTTGTTCTGTCAACAGTATACAAAACAAACTAGTCTTGCTTCGAATTTGAGCTCCTCGGGGTGCCACCATGCGTGTTTGCTCCTTTTTCCAATAAAGAGCATTAAATAGTTGGCTTGTGACTTATTCGATACTTCTGCCATACGTGCAGGCCTTGCTTATGACGCCAATGATACAGAGTGCAATTAGGCACAAAATGACAGCACTCAAGGTCGTGTTTTTGCGACTTTCAAACGCCAATGTTTAACAAACAGGACCAGAAATAGAGTTGGGGAGAAAAAAACTTCTGTGTGTGCGTATTGCTCAAGCCATTCTAATCGACAGGGCCGATAATGGTTTTTTGTTTGTTTGTTTCTTGTTGTTGTTGTTGTTTTGTGTGTGTGAGTGGTTTTTGTGTGTGTGTATGTGTTGTTGTTGTTGCTGCTGTTGTTGTTGTTTTGTGTGTGCGTGAGAGTGTGGTTTTTGTCGTTGTTGTTGTTGGTGGTGATGGTGGTGTTATTTTTATTGTGTGTGTGTGTGTGTGTGTGTGTGTGCGTGCGTGCGTGCGTGCGTGCGTGCGTGCGTGCGTGCGTGCGTGCGTGCGTGCGTGCGAGCGTGCGTGCGTGCGTGCGTGCATACGTGCGTGAGTGTGTGTGTGTGTGTTTTGTTAGTTTCCCCTTTAACTGCACCTGGCGTGTCCAACTTCAGGTGAAGTGGTACATGGTGCTGCTGGCGGTGGCCAACTGGCTGGACGTCGTGTTCCGGTTCGGGGTGGACCTGGGCTGGCGGGTGACGGAGATGTGGGAAGGGACGGAGGCTTCCTGCAAGTTCCTCATGTTCCTCCGGGCGATGGGCTCCAGCCTGGCCGCCATGAGCCTGGCCGCCCTCTCGCTCCACGTCCTGCTAACCGCCATCACTGGTTGCCAGGGCGACAGGCTGAGGCATGTGCTGGTCATCGGCTTGTTTGTGCTGCTCAGTCTCCCCCTGCCCCTCTCCATGGTGAGTCGCTCAGTCCCCCCCCCCTCCCCCGCCCCTGTCCATGGTGAGTCGCTGAGTTTCCATTCGCCCCTGTCCATGGTAAGTCGTTGAGTTTCCATTCGCCCCTGTCCATGGTGAGTCATTGAGTTTCCATTCGCCCCTGTCCATGGTGAGTCGTTGAGTTTCCATTCGCCCCTGTCCATGGTAAGTCGTTGAGTTTCCATTCGCCCCTGTCCATGGTGAGTCATTGAGTTTCCATTCGCCCCTGTCCATGGTGAGTCGTTGAGTTTCCATTGCCCCTGTCCATGGTAAGTCGTTGAGTTTTCATTCGCCCCTGTCCATGGTAAAT
>JABMCL010003248.1:1087500-1097500 GCA_018857735.1 Alviniconcha marisindica
TGATAGTGCAGTTGTAATATTGGATGTACTGACTTAAAATGGAACATTCTCCTCTAATTTCTTTTTTCATTTATTTATAGACATTCATTCTAATTTCTTTCTTCATTTATTGCTTTATATAGTCATTCATTCTTTCTTGTCCACAAACAAGTAAAAAAAAAAATCAAAGAATGGACAAGTAATGTACTACGTTGACATGATGGTGGAATTTGAACCGTTTATCATTTCTACGACCCACTTACTAAGTCAGTCAAGCTGAACTCAGCCAGCAATATTGTAGGAGAAGCTGAAGAGCACAGACACAAAATACTGATAACGACCGATTTCACACTGCTTAGCACGCGAAAGCAATAGCAGTAAATCGATGTACACCATCGTGAGGTCAGTTGTATGTAACTCTTTAGCTTGAATCATTTAAACTGCTTTTAAAGACAGATTTGTTTTTTAAATTAAAAGACCAAATAGATGGGGTTGCTGAAATTGGTTTGAGCAGAAAGTATTTACCAAATTGAAGGAAAAAAAAGATGGATTTTGATTTAAATATATTTAATTATATTATAATATAATATAAATATTAAAATAATTATATATATATTATTTATATATATATAATATATATATAATTATATATAACAGCTCATCTTCCTCGATGGAAAATCGATGTCTTGAAGAATCGCTGCAAAATGCCTGATCTTTTGGGCTGGAAGACGCGTCTCCAATGGTTAGCAGTGACTTCTGTCAGCCCAACTGATACGACACGAAGCGAGAAAGTTAATCTGAACGCAGGGTGAATTAATAAACGAGTGTCGTTTCAAGCTGGGTGAGATTCACTTCGGGTGGTAATGCTGTGATAGCCTGTGAACTGTAAGAAGCCAGCCCATAGATGCTGTGACCCGCTATAAAACAATCACAATTTGTTTTTTGTTTAATATATAAAAATTAACACGTCGTTCGATTTTTGTCCAAATCGGGGCAGTTGTGCGACAGTAGCTTGGCTGTTTACAAGAACGTCCACAGGTGATGGTCCGGGTCAGTCACGCGGTAGGTAACTTCATCACAAAATGATTTCACTGACAAGTTGCTATGTCAGAGGACGTGACGTCAATTGTAGCCTTTCCATGCGTAAGAGGAGACCACCCCCATGTCTCTGTAGATGGAAGAGTTAACCCGCCTGTCGCTGTCTGGAATCTTCTCTTTTTCCACCCTCGTCAAGCGCTCCAGCTGAAACATGAACCCATAGTTAAGCGAGTATAAACTTTCCACCAGTATATACGAAAGCCTACATGAAACCTAATTTTAGACAGGTTGTTTGGGGAAGGGGTGGGGGAGGGGGTCCCCGGGGAGTTCCGATTTGCTCCTCACCCCCTCCATCAATCTCATGGGTGAAGGTCCACTCAACTGTACTTTAAAGAATAAATTCAAACATTCTGACTGATATGCTTACAAAGGGATCAAGAACACCTGCACAGCACCGCCACAAAGGCATCGTCCATTGGTTGTGTAAATCTTAACTGTTGCCAGGTTTTTAGATACCATCCTAAACTACACTGAACCGAACTGAACTGTTGCGATGTATAATCTTCAACACTGGCCTCGATCAGTATCACAATTTCTCGAAAGCTTTTTCTCACTCACCATAGCGTCAATCTTTTCCTTGGGCAGCTCCTTGTAGTTCCGTTCGTAGGACATCTCTTTGGGCGAGGGGATGGTGTAGAGACGGTTGACCGTCTGGTCGATCTCGTACTCGGTCATCTTCTGGTAGCCCAGGCCGAAGTGGGGCTTGAGGATCGTGCCCCACGGCTGCTTGCTGCTCTCGGGGCGCACGGACGACCTGATGGTGGTCATGGTGCTCAGCTAGCCCTCACTCTCTCTCTCTGTCTCTCTGTCTCTCTGTCTGTCTCCTGTTTGTCTGGCTTGGCTGGCGGTTCCTTTGGGACGGAGAAGGTATACGTTGTGGGGAGTGGGGGGGGGTGGGGGGTGGGGGGGGTGGGGGGGGGGGGGGTAAGATGGTGGTGCAGCAGAAGCCTCTCCTTGCCGAGAGTTGCTTGTGGGGTTAAGGAACAAGGTGATAACAGGATCAAGATGATACAAAAGGCAAAAGAAAAATTTTAAATTTTTTTTTAAAATTTTTTAAAAATAACAACAGGTTAGTAATCAAATCTATTTCACCTCCCCCCCCCCCCCCCCCCCCCCCCCCCCGACACACACATACGCACACACACACACAACACACCACGCCGACGCACGCACGCCGAAACGCCGCACGCACCCCCACCACGCAACACACACCACACCACCCCCACACGCACGCACGCACGCGCACACACACACATTATCAGGCCTAAACACCACAAAAATGGTGACGATGACGACGACGATGGTGATGATGATGATAATGATAAAGACTCCTGAAGTCTCGGTGAACAGGCCAGAGTTTGCCTTGTTTTGCCGAGATTAAGGACCCGTCGGTCTCAGCGAATTAGCCAGGATTCTGTTTTGTCCTGTCCAGTTTAAGTACCTTCACGTCTCAGTGACAGAGTAGGGGTCTGTTTTAAGAAAATGGGCATTAGTACAATTACCCAGCATGATGACGGGTTTTGATTATCGCTTAACTGGTTTTTGGATCGGCGGGTCAGAGCGGAAGACTGTCGTCTAGTCCGGCCGACAGGACTCGAACGCTCGGGGATAACAAAACGTAAGAGAACAGCAGTCGTTGACGGGTGCATCTTAATGGCCTCTTTTAGGCATGGTATCAGAATCAAGGCTTGGAGTCTACAATATACAGATAATAATTACGGGCAAGATAAACAGACAACCAGACAGACAAACAGAGAGACAGAGAGAGAAAGACTTAAGTCAACAGTCAGTCAGTCGCGAAGTTCATATAACAGCGAAACGATTTCACCGAAACATCAGTATATATCTGATTCACAATTTACAGAGACAACCAGAGAGAGAGAGAGAGACTTAAGTCAACAGTCAGTCAGTCGGGAAGTTCATATAACAGCGAAACGATTGCATCAAAACACAAGTATATATCTGATTCACAATTCACAGAGACAATCGGAGAGAGAGAGAGATGCTTCAGTCAACGGTCAGTCATCGTGAAGTTCATATAACAGCGAAACGATTTCACCAAAACACAAGTATATATGGTTTAAACAAAGTTTATTTACATTCATGAAAATATGGACAATCAAAATCATTGTATGAGCATTAAACAAGCTAGACTTATAGTAAATGCTCACAAACATGATTTACTAATTCATTTTGCAAGTATATATCTGATCCACAATTCTCAGAGACAATCACAGAGAGAGACATAGAGACTTAAGTCAACAGTCAGTCAGTCAGTCGGGAAGTTCATATAACAGCGAAACGATTGCATCTGAACACAAGTATATATCTGATTCACAATTCACAGAGACAATCAGAGAGAGAGAGAGAGATGCTTCAGTCAACGGTCAGTCAGTCGTGAAGCTCATATAACAGCGAAACGATTGCATGAAAACACAACTACATATCTGATTCGCAGCTCACAGAGTGCAAGCCATTTTTAGGGAAGAATGAAGTTAACAGAACCGACAGATCCAATAATAATAGCAACAGGAGAATTATTTATTTATGAAGCGCTTTCGTTGAATCAAAGAGCTTTACAATCTTAATTAAAGAAAAAGTATGGAACGCATAAACATATACACAAAAAAATGAATCAATGGCATAGTAATGCAGTATCAAATATACTTTCCATACAAAGCATAATGACAACAGATCGAATTCCTGCCAGCGGCGAAACCAGCCAAAGCTAATTTGTCAAGCGTTAGAAGCACAAACAGGGATTCCATTGTCAACACGTACGAGCAAAGCCGAACACGGTTCACATTTATAAAATAAACAGAAAGGCTTTCTTGATTTGCATTTTACTCGCTTATCCGATCAGGTATAACCACCCGTCAATAAAAGTGCTGCTCCTAAAAAGCACACTTCGGTTCCTATAGTTGTTCCACTTTAATCTGCCAAACGGTTAAATAAACGATCGATTGATCAGTCACTCACACTTGCACGCAGGGAGGCTGTTCACCTTCGTTGTCTGCCTCTGAAGTAGACGGCTAGCTGCAAGGCAACGGCCAAAGTGACTTTGCCGCCAGACACACGGTTAAGGAAAAGTTGTTGATCTACCACGGTTATCGGCTTAAGTCGCGGCATTTTTCTCGTGCTAGGGCTGTAACGAATATCGGATATTGCTAGGATCATTATTGCTTTGTTTGTTGTTGTTGTTGTTGTTGTTGTTGTTGTTGTTGTTGTTGTTTTTTACTGCCTGTTGCTTCGAGAAGGGGTCAAGCCCGAACAGTTGCTTATGCTTTGGAATATCTCATCAAAATAAGCGTTCTTTTTAAGCTGTTGTGTGTTTTATCTCGTTGTAGATACGAAGAAGATGATGTGAAGAAATTCAAAACCAGTCTACACACACGCAGACACACGCACACCAACACACACAAAACACACACAAAACACACACACACACAACACACACCCCACACACACACCACAAAACACACACCACACAAAAACACACCACACACACACACACACACACAACACACACACACAACACACACACACCCACACACCACACACACACCCCACACCCCACACCCCACCCACCACCACAACACACACACACAAACCACACACCACACACACACCCACACACCCCACACACCCCACACACACACACACACCCAACACCCCACACACACACAGAAACAGAGACAAGAGAGACAGAATCACAAGAGAGAGAAGAGAGAGAGAGAGAGAGAGAGAGAGAGAGAGAGGAGAGAGAGAGAGAGAGAGAGAGAGAGAGATTAGAAGATTATGGAGGGTAATACGTGCAGGTGAATTCGTATCAGCTCTACAGCATTAAAGTGGCTCTCCGGATTGAATGTGGGTGGGCATAGCTTGCAGACGGGCCCAGAGAAAAAGCAAGGGGTTGTGCCAAGGTCCACCTGGTTGTGTCTGGTGAGAGGACTGCGTGGCCCAATCGACCGTATGGAAACCGGCCGATTATCGCCCGCCACAGAAAGGGATCGGCTTCTGGCCACGGCTTCACGCCCCCCTCTCGTTTTCCTTGGGATTAGCCCTTTGTGTTATTGGGTCAACTGGACTTGGGTGGCTTTAGTTGCAACGTCATTGCAGGCTAGAGCCGCGGGCGGTGCTTTGGGGTGTAAGCACGCAAACAGCCGTTTGCCATGTGTTAATTGTTATCTCAAATAGTTGTTCTTTGTTAATGTTCTCTCTAGCTCTAGCTCTCTCTCTCTCTCTTTCTGTCTGTCTCTGTCTCTCTGTCTCTGTCTCTTTTCTTTGTCTTTGTTTGTTGTGTTTTGTCTTGTTGTTGTTGTCTTTGTTGGTTGTTGTTGTTGGGTTTTTGTTGTTGTTTTCTTTTCTTTTTTTTTTTTTTTTTTTTTTTTTTTTTTTTTTTTTGTGTGTTTGGGGGTGGTTGTGGTGTGGTGTTGGGTGGTGGTGGTGGTGGTGGTGGTGGTGGTGGTGGTGGTGGTTGGGGTGGTGTTGTGTTGTTGTGGTGTGTGTGTGTGTTTTTTGGTGGTGGTTTGGGGGTGGGTGGTGGGGTGGTGGTGGTGGTGGTGGTGGTGGTGGTGGTGGTGGGTGTGTGTTTGTGTGTGTGTGTGGGTGTGGGGTGGGGTGTGTGTGGGGTTTTTTTGGGGGGTTGTGGGGTGAGGGGGTGTGTGTGTGGTGGGGTGTGGTGTTGGGGTTTTTTGTGTGGGGGGGGTGGGGGGGGGGGGGGGGGGGGGGGGGGGGGGGGGGGGGGGGGGGGGGGGGGGGGGGGGGGGGAGGGGGGTTGAATAGCCTTTTGTCGCGCTTTGTAATGTACTACGGTTTGTCATGTCACATAGCCTTTTGCTATGCTGATAGCTTTGTCTATGAATGGCTAGGTTTGCGGTGGGTATCTGCAGTTTTGAATGAATGGCTTTCTGTGTGTTTCTTTAGTCATGTATAGCTTCAGGGAGACCATCAATGTAGTTGTCGTACGCACCACGCATCCGATGCCTCAATATATGCACAGTTCCACTGCTAAACTATGTACTTAACATCAGTGAGGCATTTTCGAACAAGGTCTTTAATTGCAGATTGTTTTCTTCTGGATGTCCGTTATTTGATAGACAAAATATATTTTGAGAGGATTGGATCCTTCAATAGACGTATACTTTAAAATGACTGTTGTTCGGGGTTAATGAAACATCAAAATGGCGTACATCGCTGCTCATTCTCTCTCTCTCTCTCTCTCTCTCTCTCTCTCTCTTTTCTCTCTCTCTCTTCTCCTCTCTCTCTTCCTCTCTTCTCTTCTCTCTCTCTCTCTCTCTTCTCTTCTCTCTTCCTTCTCTCTTCTCTTCTTCTGTCTCTCTCTCTCTATCTCTCTCTCTCTCTCTCTCCCTCTCTCTCTCTTCTCTCTCTCTCTCTCTCTCTCTCTCTCTCTCTCTCTCTCTCTCTGCTCTTGTCTGGTCTGTCTGTCTGTCTTCTTCTTCTTCTCTCTTCTGTCTTCTTCCTCTTCTGTCTCTCCTCTCTCTCTCTCTCTCTCTCTCTCTCTCTCTCTCTCTCTCTCTTCTCTCTCTCTCTCTCTCTCTCTCTCTCTCTCTCTCTCTCTCTCTCTCTCTCTCTCTCTCTATTTGACAGTGTGTGGATGTGTGTAGTTTAGAGTGTGTCAGTGTGTTCACGAAAAGCAGTAACCATTCCAATGTACAGTGTTAAGCATATACTCTCTCTCTCTCTCTCTCTCTCTCTCTCTCTCTCTCTCTCTCTCTCTCTCTCTCTCCTTCTCTCTCTCTCTCTCTCTCTCTCTCTCTCTCTCTCTATTTGACAGTGTGTGGATGTGTGTAGTTTAGAGTGTGTCAGTGTGTTCACGAAAAGCAGTACCATTCCAATGTACAGTGTTAAGCATAACTTTTCCTCTCTCCTCTCATCTCTCATTCTCTCCTCGTCTCTCTCTCTCTCTCTCTCTCTCTCTCTCTCTCTCTCTCTCTCTCTCTCTCTCTCTCTCTCTCTCTCTCTCTCTCTCTCTCTCTCTCTCTCTCTCTCTCTCTACCAGTCCTCTCCTCGACTGAAAGTTTGTCCACGCAACTATGTGAACGCCGCAACTTCGCTTTATAAAAGACTGCCGCAAATGAACATTTTCACTGGGGGTCGGGACCAGTATGACTATATATACATGCGCTGGGGATTTCTTTTGATGTATTGCAGTCTACTTTGTTTAGCCAATGCAGTGTACATGCAGGCTACCTGGGAATAGTCACGATATAGCACCTTTTCGTGTCGCTAATCCTGTAACCGTACGCCACATGGCATTCGATCGTAGGAGTCTATTCAACTGTGCTAAACGTCGACCCATGAGTCTATTCAGCAGTGGACAAAACGTCGACCGATGAGTCTATTCAACTGTGGGCCAAACTCGTTCGATGAAAAAGAAATCTCCGTTCTAAAGACGCATGTTTTCTCATAACGTCGGAAGACCTATATGTGTATAGAGCTGTGGCTGTTTTCTGCTGTTGAAGATCAGACTGATCAACTTCAAAGCTGGGTTTGGACGGAAATGTTATGCATTTTGCAATGTGTGACATGTACGTTTGTGTCTAAAGCCGTTTAAGTGCGTAATATCTGTATTTTGCAACTGTACATTGTATTTCTGTTTGAGAATGGAAGAGGTATTTTACAACTGTACATATTAGAAACTATTAACAACCTTATGAAGACATAAATTGAAGTCATTTGATGTTATCTTTTTTTGTACTGTTTGTAGAGGTGAGTTTTTAGAGTAGTTCTGGAGGCATGGGAGGATTGAAAGTCACGGATGTCAGAAGGGAGAGAATTCCATTGCTTTGGAGCAAAGTAAGAGAAATAACGTTGGCCCGCAACTGTTTCAATTGTAACACTGGGGATACGAAGTAGCCATGTGTCTGCAGAAGACCGAATCTGCCTGGAAGGAGTCTAGACTTTGAGAAGGTCTGAGAGACAGGCAGAAGATGTGCCAGAGAAGAAGCTGCGAAAGATAGTTGACAGTCTGTAGTCTATGCTGACTTGGACCGGTAACCAAAGAAGCGCTTGAAGAAGGGGCTGCACGTAATCGCGTTTAGCTATTTGCGTGCTTTGAAAACCAGTTTCGCAGCAGAGTTCTTAACTTTCTGTAGTCTACTGAGAAGGTAAAATGGGCAGCCGGATAGAAGAGAATTACTGTACTCTAACTTGGAGTGAACAACGACACAGACGAGTGAACAATGACACAGACGAGAGTTTTGCTCGCTTCAACACTCAGGTACTGGCGAATAGAGCTGATATGTCTGATTTCCACGTAAGCAGAACAGCAGACAGTTCAAAGGTGCTTGTCAAGAGTCATGTTATCTGAAATCAAGAAACCAAGGCTGCGAGCACAGGGCGTGAAAGGAACGTCAACACGGAGAGAAGTGGGCTGAGAGTCAGAAACAAATGGTTCTATTTGACTTCATAAGGAGACGGCCTCTGTCTTGTCGTCATTCAGTTTCAGTTTGTTTTGTGTCATCCAGATCTTCACATCAGAGATGCATGTCTGCATGGTCAAGACAGTGGCGTGTATCTGATCAAGAGGACAGGACCGAAGTAGCTGTGTGTCATCGACAAAAGACTGGTTGGAGACAGAATGAGTTTCAATCAAAGATGGATGGAGAGAGGTGCTGAGTAAAGAACGAAGAGGTCGTAAAGAAAACAAACTTTCTGCCTTACCCGTAAAAACCCACGCGTCTCAATACAATCATTACTACACCGAGGCTGTCCTCTAAAAATAAATAAAGGCACACGAAATAAACTCTGCCTTAATTACCACCGCGGATATCTTCAGTATTACACTGCGCTGTCCTCCAAAAATAAATAAATAAATAAATAAATGTACCGTTACACTACGACAGCTCTATGCCCGTCGAGATGTAACAGTACACGAAATGAACTCTGCCTTATCTCTCAAACTTCACACGTCCCGCGAATACCTTCATTATTACACTGGGCCGTCCTCTAAACATAAATAAACAAACGTACCGTTACACTACCACAGATCTATGTCCGTACACGAAACAAACTCTGCCTTACCTCTAAAAATACCCATGTCCCGCGGACACTTTCATTATTACACAGGGCGGGTCGTTGTTCGGAGTTACATGGTAGCTACCTCACTTTAATTCCGGCCCCTTAAAAAATGAACGCAATCGAGTACTGATCAACGGGTATTTCCATACACAAATGCCGGGGAGTATGAAGGACTAAAATGGACTTGTCTGTGAGGAACTGTGCTTGTTTCATGTCGAATACGAGTGGGAAAAGCAACACATGCGCGAGCTTTAAAGTAGAGTAAATTCACGCAATATAGAAAATAAACGAGAAATAATCACGGAAACAGAGGATCAACACACAAGGAAGTTAATCAGCGCTCGAAATACGTAACACAAGTACAACAACAAAGACCGGAGTGGCGTACATCATACATTATACTGTGTTTATACAGAGAAACAGAGTTTCCGTCTTACCTCTCACAGCCTTCTCCTCCGAACGCCTCGATCTCCGCCTACACTGCAGTGCATCGGCTAGCCTAGCAACATCGACATCGATCTATCGATCGCCGCGCAATCTCCACACATCACTCACTTCCCTCGACCTCCCGATACCCGATCCTCTCAGCACAGCCTCTCTCTCCCCTCTCTCTCCCCCCCCCCCCTCTCCCCTCTCTCTCTCTCTCTCTCCTCTTTCTCTCTCCCCCTCTTCTCTCTCTCTCTCTCTCTCCCCCTCCTCCCTCTCCCCTCTCCCCCCTCTCTCTCCCCTCTCCTCTTTTCTCCCCCTCTCTCTCTCTCCCCCCTCTCTCTCCCCCCCTCTCTTCTCTCTCTCTTCTCTCCCTCCTTTTCCCTCTCTCTCTCTCTCTCCTCCCCTCCCTCCTCTCTCCTCTCCAGCCGGCCTCGGGGCCTATCAATCCACC
>JABMCL010003248.1:1105000-1107500 GCA_018857735.1 Alviniconcha marisindica
AGGTATATAATCTCGCCCCCCCCCCCCCCCCTTCTCCCCGTCCCTAATAAGCCTTATGGCTTCTGTGGATGTTTAACCTCATGTTTCCTTTCAGAGAGTACAAAATTTCGTTTGCTTTCTGAACCCTTCTCGGCACCATTGTGTTAGCCTTTTCACAACTGTGTGGAGCGAAGCAGTCCATCTGAGTGAAGCAGTCTATCAGAGGCTTTTATTCCGTTCAGTAAGTGTACGTTAACTGACACACAATTAGGCACCAGACCTACAGCCTGCATTGGGAGATGGATCATGACACCAAGGCAACAGGTCTAAAGCCTGTATTGCGAGATGGCACATGGCAAACAAGGATGCAGATCTACGGCCTGTATTGGGAGATGGCACATGACACAGAAGACAACAGGCCTACAACCTGTATTGGAAAATGGCATATGACAAGCCAGGCAACAGACCTATGGTCTGAATGGGGAGATGGCACATGACTCAAAAGACAGCAGACCTACAGCCTATTTTGAGAGATGGCACATGACACAAAAGACAGCAGACCTACAGCTTGTTTTGAGAGATGGCACATGACACAAAAGACAGCAGACCTACAGCCTGTTTTGAGAGATGGCACATGACACAAAAGACAGCAGACCTACAGCCTGTTTTGAGAGATGGCACATGACACAAAAGACAGCAGACCTACAGCCTGTTTTGAGAGATGGCACATGACGCAAAAGACAACGATTTACGGCCTGTATTGGAAAATGGCACATGACAAGCCAGGCACTACGGTATGAACTGGGAAATGGCATATGACACAAAAGACAGCAGACCTACAGCATGTATTGGGAGATGGCACATGACACAAAAGACAGCAGACCTACATCCTGTACTGGGAGATGGCACATGACACAAAAGACAGCAGACCTACAGCCTGTTTTGAGAGATGGCACAAGACACAAAAGACAGCAGACCTACAGCATGTACTGGGAGATGGCACATGACACAAAAGACAGCAGACCTACAGCATGTACTGGGAGATGGCACATGACACAAAAGACAGCAGACCTACAGCATGTACTGGGAGATGGCACATGACGCAAAAGACAGCAGACATGCCGCCTGTACTGGTATTAGTGCTGCGTTCTGTATTGGGAAATGGCAAATGCGGGCATGTATTGGGCGGCGGAATAATTATGGCATACGAAGCATCATGCCTACAGCGTGTATTGTAAGGTGGGATAATTATTACACACGAGGTAATATGTGCTACTGGGAGGCAGGATAATTATGACGCACGAGGCAACACAGCTGCAGCGTGTCTTGGGAGAAATGCAACCTGTGCAAGGTGATGGTGAAATTATGGCACACGAGGCAACAGATCTGCATCCCTTGTACAGGCAGATGGGATAATTATGGCACACGAGGCAACAGAGCTGCAGCCCGGGTACTGGCTGAGGGATAATTATGGCACATGAGGCAACAGAGCTGCAGCCCAGGTACTGGCGTGTGGGATAATGTTGGCACACGAGGCGACAAAGCTGCAGCCCGGTACTGGCAGGTGGGATAACTATGGCACACGAGGCAACAGAGCTGCAATGTATACAAGGCGATGGGACCACTATGGCACACGAGGCAACACAGCTGCAACCCTTGTACTGGCTGGTGGGACAATTATGGCACACAAGACAACAAAGCTGCAGCCCGGGAAATGGCATGTGGTAAAATTATCGCACGCGAGGCAACACAGCTGCAGTCCGGGTACCGGCAGGTGGGATAATTACGGCACACGAGGCAACAGAGCTGCAGTCCGGTACTGGAGGTGGGATAATTATGGTACACGAGGCAACAAAGCTGCAGCCCAGGTACTAGCAGGTAGGATCATTATGGCACACGAGACAACAGAGCTGCAGTTAAAGTACTGGCAGGTGGGATCATTATGGCACACGAGGCAACAGAGCTGCAGCTAAAGTACTGGAAGGTGAGATCATTATGGCACACGAGGCAACAGAGCTGCAGCCCGGGTACTGGCAGGTGGGATCATTATGGCACACGAGACAACAGAGCTGCAGTTAAAGTACTGGCAGGTGGGATCATTATGGCAAACGAGGCAACAAAGCTGCGGCTCGGGTACTGGCATATAGTATGATTAGGGCACACGAGGCAATAGAGCTGCAGGGAGGTATAATATAACAACAACACACGATGCAAGAGATCTACGACCTGTACTGGGGTGGTGGTGGGGGTATGTATGGCACAAAAGACAACAGGTTCTAAAGCCTGCAACGTGAAATCGCGCAAAAAACAAACCTAGTGATCTGTATTGGAAGCTGGCACATGCCACTTAACGCGAAGCGACAGAGCAATGTCCCGTGTTGGAAGTGCCACATGCCAGTCGAGGCGACAGACCGGTGTCGTGTATTGGAAGGTGCACGGCAGATGCCACACGAAGCGACATACCGGCGTCTTCTGTTGGGAGCTGCCACATGCCACACGAAGCCACAGACCGGCGTCGTGT
>JABMCL010003248.1:1110000-1112500 GCA_018857735.1 Alviniconcha marisindica
TCAGCAGACGGTAGGACGGACAAACGGCAGGAAGGGATGACGGAAGGAGGGGCCTCTGACTAGCTGGACCCCCTGCCATGCTACTGAAGCGGACAAGACCGTCGTAGACCGAGGAGAGCAGTCCCTGCTTGTATAAAGCTCTCCTGTCGACAAAGAAGGCGTTGGACACCGAGACGGAAGAACACCAGAGACAGGACAGCTAATGCCAGTGGCGAAGAAAGCGCGAAAAGGCGAAGCGTAAACAAAGAGACACACCAGGCAGAGAAGACGCATAAATAACACCGCTGGTTATCTATCTCTACCTGTGCCTACCTCGTTTTTGTCCTGGGTGCACGTGTAGTACATACTACACGTTCATAGAAGTGTTCTGCTCTACAATTCGCCCTAATATAACGCACTTGGTTCACTGGGCGTGAAACACCAATTTACTAATTTACTCTGCTCTACAAAACCATTAGGTTTTCGTTGTCTTTCTCAATCTGCAGACTCTAGCTGATGTGCATTTCGGATGATGAGAATTTGATGTTGGCGGCCTGTGAATTTACTGGCATTCGTAAGGAAGAGGAACTCTGAATATTTGCAAGAAGGTGGCTTGAAATATTGACAAAGAACTGGAAACAGTCAAGGAAAACTGAGTGGTATATATACATAAACTCGCACAAACTTTCAATATAATCTGCCAAGCAGTACAGCTGAATCAGAGTGCAATATTGTTTCAATAAAAACAAGATCTCTTTAATATACCCGGACAAGATACGAAGCATTATAACGTGTTCCGCATCTCGACTTTTTCCTCGATCTAAACATCTGAAAGACTGATCATTGTCGAAGCCGGAAGCCTTCAAGAAGCCACCTGGGTGACTGAAGTTTCATCGATAACAAGAACGCTGCCTTCAAAATGCAAAACATATCAAGGTATGTGCACTTTCACATGATTCTCGCGGCAGTAACATTGATTATATTTTGAGCTTTGGTCTAAGAGTGTGTAAGTGCGTGTGTTTCATGACTTAGAATTATTGAGATATGTTCTTCGTTATGCGATCGAACGACAGCTTGAATTTCCCGCTGGGATGAATAAAGTATATTTTTATTTTTATTGGATATATTACTTTTATTAGCATTTTAGTGATCAATCGAAATCCGATGTACATATATGTATTTGTCGGTTTCTGTTGTTTGGTGTTTTGAGTCGGAGGATAGGCATTTTATAAAGCGCCCATATTCTTCCTCTTTTTTTATTTGTTAGTAATAACAACACTGTAATATGTTGATTATAATGAAGATGGTGACGATGATAGTTTTGACAGAGATGATGAGGGCTGGCTTGTTCATTTGTATTACTCCGACACTTTTCCTGCAGAGAAAGACTTTTCTAGACGCAGTATAGAAGTTACAACCGCTTCTTTTTTCTTTTTCTCTTTTTTTTCTCTTTTCTTTTTAATGATACACGTGAAACCTGTTCAAAGTATATATATATAAATGGACAGATGAGGTAATGACAACTATTCTAAGATTTCAAATTATGACGACGATTTTTCTGCTGAAGGTCAGAAAAATTGGACCATTTTAAATCGGAAATCGCTCTCTAAACACTTTCATTTCAAAACATCTACCTTTTGTTTTTCAAAACCGTGGAACACTTATTTGTATCAAACTATAGAAAAGTGAACCAACTTCTGAACTGATTTAAAAAAAATATTCAGGTTTTATATTTACATCATACAGTACATTGCATCTTGGGAAATAGAACCTTCAATACAACATGTATGCTATTTAAACAATAGTGGCAGTAATTAGCCTTACATTGTAATGTCAAAAACGGGGAATTTTAATAAAAGTATGAAACAGGTTGCGTGTAAATAACGGTGTCGGTGACAAGACAATAGCTATAGGCTTCCAAAGTCTTCCTGTTTTTCGTTGCTTTGAACCAGTTTGAAAAAGCCAGAAAGAACGCGATTATTAGTATTGCTCTCCCATTAATAGTCTTTAAAACGGTTTTGTGGGCGGTGCGTATTTAGCAATATTGAATGTGTTTTGTTCTAAACTCCGGACGCTGAATATAAGCATACTTTTAGTTTTTTTGTTTTTGTTTTTTGCTTTTGTTGTTGTTGCTGTTGTTTTTGTTGTTGTTGTTGTTGTTGTTGTTGTTGTAGTTGTTGTTGTTATTGTTGTTGAAGACTTTCACTGTAAAAGATCATGCAAAGTATACAGCTAGAAGAAGAAGAAGAATGGTATGCTTCTAAACAGACAGGAAGACATCGGTACTTATGAACGATAAAGCCTGCCAGAGAACCGAGCAGCAGACGAGCTCGGTTGCAAGCTTTAATGATGTCAGCCGTATGCTTGTTATACTGAACCGTAACCGAGTCAATTTTAAATAAAAAACAATCGAAATGGGTTGTGGAGGACTTACAGCATTAAGCATCAAAACTAATATCTGCAGCAATACTTGTGTGCGTGTGTGTGTGCGTGCGTGCGTGCGTGCGTGCGTGTATGTGTG
>JABMCL010003248.1:1117500-1142500 GCA_018857735.1 Alviniconcha marisindica
GGCACAGTCCCATTCCCATCATTCACAGTGAGTGGTGGCACAGTCCCATTCCCATCATTCTCAGTGAATGTTGGCACAGTCCCATTCCCATCATTCTCAGTGAGTGTTGGCACAGTCCCATTCACACCATTCACAGTGAGTGTTGGCACAGTCCCATTCGCATCATTCTCAGTGAGTGTTGGCACAGTCCCATTCGCATCATTCTCCGTGAGTGTTGGCACAGTCCCATTCTCATCATTCTCAGTGAGTATTGGCACAGCCCCATGCGCATCATTCTCAGTGAGTGTTGGCACAGTCCCATTCTCATCATTCTCAGTGAGTATTGGCACAGCCCCATGCGCATCATTCTCAGTGAGTGTTGGCACAGTCCCATTCTCATCATTCTCAGTGAGTATTGGCACAGCCCCATGCGCATCATTCTCAGTGAGTGTTGGCACAGTCCCATTCCCATCATTCTCCGTGAGTGTCGTCCCTCGGACATGTCTGATGAGTTTTATAGCAATACTTATTGTATGCTTTTTGTGTGGCGAACGACAAGGCACATGTCTGGACACGGTAGCTGGTAATATTGAGTGATATATATATATATATATATATATATAATATATATATATATATATATATATATATATATATATATATATCATATATATATTATAATATATATATTATATATATATGCATGATTAATTCGCAGGGGAAACTTCTGAGAAAAGAGATGGGTCGCATTCTTTATGGGCTTTTCCAAGCGCATAGGTACCGTCTAGACCGGAACTGAACTAATTCGTATCGTTTCGTCCTGAGATGTCCCTGTGTGGTTGACAGAACGTTAAAAACGGACTAGCTAGCTCGTATCGCATTGTATTATTTATCCGAATGTTGTGTTGTTTCTTAGCCTTGATATATCCCTGTGGTTGACTGGGCTCAAAGCACCAACTAACTAACGAACTAACTGCGTTGTTTATTAGCCATGGTAAAACCCTATGTGGTTCATTAGCGCAAAGCACCAACTAACTAACTGACTGCTTTGTTTCTTAGCTCTGATATAACCCTATGTGGTTGATTGGATCAAAGCACCAACTAACTAACTAACTGCGTTGTTTCTTAGCTCTAATATAACACTATGTGATTGACTGGACTCAAAGCACCAACTAACAGAGTTGTTTCTTAGCCCTGATGAAACCCTGTGTGGTTGACTGGACTCAAAGTATCAGCTAACTAACTAACTAACTAACTAACTAACTAACTGCGTTGTGACTTAGCCCTGATGTAACCCTGTGTAGTTGACTGGACTCAAATCATCAGCTAACTAACTCACTAATTGCGTTGTTGTCTTAGCCCTGATGCAAGCCTGTGTAGTTGACTGGACTCAAATCATCAGCTAGCTAACTAACTAACTGCGTTGTGTCTTAGCCCTGATGCAACCCTGTGTAGTTGACAGGACTCAAATCATCAGCTAACTAACTAACTAACTAACTAACTAACTAACTAACTAACTGCGTTGTTTATTAGCCCTGATGTAACCCTGTGTAGCTGACTGGACTCAAAGCATCAGCTAACTAACTAACTGCGTTGTTTATTAGCCCTGATATAACCCTGTGTAGCTGACTGGACTCAGAGGACTCAAAGCATCAGCTAACTAACTAACTAACTAACTAACTAACTAGCTAACTGCGTTGTTTGCAGCCACGGCCAGCCCCATCGTGGACAAGCCGTGCGAAGGGACCAGCAATGGAGACGTGGCCGATCCTACCCACTGCGGCCGGTTCTACAAATGCAACTACGGACGTGTGGTGGCCAGGATCAAGTGTCCCGCCAACTCTGCCTTCAACTCCGAGAAGAAGAAATGTGACTGGAGAGCTAATGTCGAGTGTCACGATCGACCTATGTTGTAGTCTCTCCCCTTTCGTTCAATATTGTGGCCAGTGTCACGATCGACCTATGTTGTCGTAGTCTTTCCCCTTTCGTTCAGTATTGTGGCCAGTGTCACGATCGACCATGTCATCATAGTCCATCTCTCCTCTGTTAAATATTATGTCCGGTGTCACGATCGACCTATGATGTCGTAGTGTCTCCCCCTTTGTTCAGTATTGTGGCAAGTGTCACGATCGACATATGTTATCGTAGTCCGTCTATTTAATATTACATCCGGTGTCACGATCGACGATATCATCATAGTCCATCCCTCGTCTATTTAATATTATGTCCGGTGTCACGATCGACTTCTGTTGTCGTAGTCCATCTCTCGTCTATTTAACATTATGTCTGGTGTCACGATCAACCTATGTAGTCGTAGTCCATCCCTCGTCTGTTTAACGTTATTTCCGGTGTCACGATCAACCTATGTTGTCGTAGTCTTTCCTCTTTGTTCAGTACCGTGGCCAGTGTCACGATCGACCATATCACCATAGTCCATCCCTCGTCTGTTTAATATTATGTCCGGTGTCACGATCGACTTCTGTTGTCGTAGTCCATCTCTCGTCTATTTAACATTATGTCTGGTGTCACGATCAACCTATGTAGTCGTAGTCCATCTCTCGTCTGTTTAACATTATTTCCGGTGTCACGATCAACCTATGTTGTCGTAGTCTTTCCCCTTTGTTCAGTACCGTGGCCAGTGTCACGATCGACCATATCACCATAGTCCATCCCTCGTCTGTTTAATATTATGTCCGGTGTCACGATCGTCCTATGTCATCGTAGTCCATCCCTCGTCTGTTTAACATTATGTCCGGTGTCACGATCAACCTATGTTGTCGTAGTCCATCCCTCATCTATTTAACATTATGTCCGGTGTCACGATCAACCTATGTTATCGTAGTCCATCCCGCGTCTATTTAATATTACCTCCGGTGTCACGATCGGCCTATGTCATCGTAGTCCATCCCTCGTCTATTTAACATTATGTCCGGTCACGATCAACCTATGTTGTCGTAGTCCATCCCTCGTCTATATAATATTACGTCCGGTGTCACCATCGACCTACGTCATCGTAGGCCCTCCCATTGCTCTGTTTAATACCATGGCCAGTGACACGACCGGTCTATGTCATAGCAGTCCCTCCCCTGGTCTGGTCAATATCGTGGCCAGTGTCACGATCTACATATGTTATCATTGCCACATATCCGGGCGTTTGTTCCAAAGAGTGGGTGTCTTGTGGACAGCAGTGTGGCGTGAGACGACTATGACAAAATAGTCAGCTAAATGCACAGATAAACGATTACTCTCTTCAGCTGTAAAATAAAACTGTGTGTCCAAATGTTTTACTAATATTCCACAGTTCATTGTTTGCCATCATAATTTGGGGAAGCGCTCTGTGTTGGTCAACTTTATACAACACAATACAACAAAGTGCAGTATTATTATTCATACAATACAGTACTAAGTCACGCTTTGGGGAGGGACTCGAGTAACTACCAGAACGTTCAGAAAAGACAACTCTTTTCTATCGTTTTATTTGCATATCTCGTTTCACAAAGTTTTTGTTTCTGACACCGTTCTGCTCCCTAGGTAATGGTGAAATTCTTACCGATTAATTGTCATTAATAATAATAATAATAATAATAATAGATAACTTTTGTATAGCGCTATTCTCTGGTGTACCCAAACTCACTGCGCTTTACATTCTCCAACATTTTCTAAGTTTCACAAACATAATACATATAATTATGACAACTAACAATGTATAATATACAAATATATATTGCAGTATTTGCCATCCTATCAGTTTTAGCTCTTTGAATCGTCATCGTGTTTATTTGTATCCCAACAGTTTGACTCACGCCAAACACATTATCTATCCATTTATTTTTATTTATTTTTAGTCACACACGAGGTCATGATGGTGCGGACATTTGAAAACTGCTGTTGTGTTGGCTTCGTTCGGCACTGCGGACGAACCAAAACCAAAACTCCGGGGAAACCTATGTCTAATTTTACTCTATGTCATGCTTTATTAAGCTAAATCCTTTCCCGGGCCAGGGTGGCTCGTACGACCAGTGCTTTAAATCTTGGCTTCTTTGGTGCAAGCAGATGGGTGCTAAATGAGGACTACGCTTCCATTGCATACAACGCTAGTGTATTGTAGGTTGACTAATTCCTACACGAAGGGAATCCAGTGGAGAACTATAATTAGTCTTCGTTGCAGGTAATTGTCTGTCCCCTGACGGAAGAGTTGACGTCCAGGGATTCCATGTTGTCTTAGAGACGCAGAAGAGTCAACCTCTAGAGGTTCCATGTTGTCTCAGAGACGCACAAGTCGACCGCCAGAGATGCCATGTTGTCTCAGATGCGCAGTCCAACCGGCAGTCATATCTTGGATTTCTGTCTGGTCGTCAAGACGACAGTCCTCGGTCTGTCTGGTCGTCAAGATGACAATGCTGTTGTTTGTTCTTTTGCTTTCTTTATTCCCCCCCCCCCCCCCCCCCCCCCCCCCGGCCCGTCGTCTCCGCCCCGCCCCTTTTTTGTTTATTCAAAGTATTGCCTTATATTTTGCTTGTGTTCGCTGACATGTGTGCGACTGAAATGGCTTAATTCGCATTCCAAACTCGGTGTTCATGTTCGTTTTCGAAGAAAAAGAAGGGCTTTGGAATTGCAAAAAAATCTTTTATATAGCTTTCGTTGTTTATTCAAATCAAATCAAATCATTCAGCAAATGTTCTCATTTGTTTGCTGCTTTTTGTTGCTGTTTTTGTTTGTCTTTTTGTTTATTTTTATTACTATCTACACAGTGGCAAAAATAAACAAAAAAAAAAAAAATGAAAGAATTCTTTTGAAAAATAAAAACTCATCAAATCACATGAAATCTATTTAATGAGAGAAGAAGATCCGTAATTGTCTTTATGACAATTATAGATCTTCTTATGTCATTAAGTAAAGTCATCATAAAATGTATTCAATACTGGGTCATATAAAGCCATGAAGTTAAACCGCTGATCTAGACTTACAGGGACAGCGGCTCGCCAATCGGTAGTGTTGATCAGAGTGAGGCCAGCAGTCCGCCATGTTGAAGAGTTCAACTGCTCTCTCGCAGACTGCTTGGAAGGAAGGAAAGAGTGGAGTTTTAGTTGGAAGAGCATCGTCACGTTGTACGGCTTGGAGCTGTAGTCGCCATGGTTGCCCTGCAGAGAGGCAAAAGAGATTCGTTTTCAGAGGAGAGTGTTTTGTTGTCATTATTTGATGGTTTGATGCACGGTATAGTCGTAATTGAATGTCTTTTAGATCCAGAGCTAAACTCTTCTCAACGCCGTGCGTGTGCGTGTGTGTGTGTGTGTGTGTGTGTGTGTGTGTGTGTGTGTGTGTGTGTGTGTGTGTGTGTGTGTGTGTACTTATTTAGATCTGTAGTTGAGACATGCAACATGGCGTCCGCTTAGCTTCAACGGGAGCGTCATGGCCACTATCCATGTATTCTAGATCAGTGAGTTAACCACAATGGACAATACTGTAACCCACCAAAGACATTGTAATTCTACAGTGTTTAGGAAACAGGAAAGAGTGCGAAAAGCAAACATCCGTAAATCAGATCATGAATCGGATCGTGGTTTTCAGTTTTGTGCAAAAGTGCTATGTGATATTTTCTTTCATCCACGAAAAAATTAGCAGTGTTATTTCATCATTCATGTCTTGGCAGGCATTGCATTTTACTTCAAACCAGAAATAGAGATTCATTAACTACTATTCGATTGCCGGTACCATTCACTCCTGTTTAATTCGTGAAATCATTTTCTTTCAAGATATGCCTTTTCACATCATGTTCTCCGTGGTAAAAGTCATTCATGCTCATCTCTACTCATTGGATTTTCACGAGTTCACATTTGGATATTGTGTCGGAATTTGTTGCGTATTGTTTTAGGGTGCATTTCGATTAGGCTATCTATGTGTGTGAGAACTGTTTTGCTTGTTTGTTTGTTGTAATTTTTTCACTTTGAAAGTACACTGCATGATGCGATTCAATTTTTTATTTCTATAAATAAAGTTCTTTTTACGAATTTTAAGACGTTTCTGTCCGCTTCGATGTGCCCCTTTGGTTGTCTGTCTGTCTGTCTGTCTGTCTGTCTGTCTGTCTGTCTGTCTGTCTGTCTGTCTTCTCTCTCTGTCTCTCTCTCTCTCTCTCTCTCTCTCTCTCTCTCTCTCTCTCTCTCTCTCTCTCTCTCTCTCTCTCTCTCTCTCTCTCTCTCTCTCTCTCTCTCTCTCTCGCTCGCTCGCTCGCTCGCTCGCACACATACACACACGCGCGCGCGCGCGGGCAAGCATGCAGGCACGCACGCACGCACGCACACATACGCACACATACGCACATATATGCGCGCGCACACACACACACACACACACACACACACACACACACACACACACACACACACACACACACACACACACACACACACACACACACACACACACACACACACACACACACACACACACACACACACACACACACACACACACACACACACACAAACACAAACACACACAAACACACACAAAGAATAAAAAGTGCATTTCAACCTAAAACTTTGGTAAAGCACTTTGGTCTGCTGAACGCGTTCTATAGCTCCCTATAGCAGCAGTAGTAGTAGTAGTAGCAGTAGCAGTAGCAGTAGTAGTAGTAATGCAAACAACAGATAGAATCCAATTTAAGAACAATTTATTTTCATGATATTATTAATTTCAACTGGCATGTTCATTTTACACATTTGTAGGCCGAATCTCCTTTTCTATTAATATGAATTCTTTTAAATAGAACTCAGTTTTGGGGGTGGTTAATTTTCAACAATAATAAGATCATTTACGTTTCGCAATTTCGCAATAGACATTGTACGGAAAGGAGTACAATATGCTTTCAGAACAACGAACAGTGGTAACGCATCTTAAACAATCTCCATCAGCCAAGTTAATTAGCATTCAAAATTGCCTTTTAAACTAAATTATTTGAATTTAATTACTTCGATTCAATTCAAATTCAGTTCAGTTCAAAAATGCTTTATTATTTCATATAATAAATTAGTTATATGGCTAACAATATACATATGACAACAAACGAATATCACACACTGTGTTGCCAAACCAAATAAAAACTGTTCTCAGCATACATGAAATGGCATAAATCAAACAGCCCTCGAACATTGCGAAACTAAATAAAAAATAGTGTTTTTTTGTGTGTGTTTTTGTTTGTTTTTTAAACAACACTTTTCAACATGCATGAAATGGCAGAAATCATACAGCCCTCGAACACGTCCGAAGAAAACGACATCAACAAAAATAGCGTTGGAGCGAACTGTGTACTTTGGAGTGTGAGGTTCAGAAGCTGTAGTGAACCGTATCGCCTGCTTTTGTGAATGCGACAAAATCCGAGCTCAGGAGCTGTGTGAAAGTCGAGGTGGACGTCCTGGGCTCCCCTTCCCTAAATAGTCCGTACGGTCTCTGTGGACGTAAAGCAACACTGAACATAAAATTATTACACTGTTAGAACTCAGGAGCTGTGTGAAAGTCGAGGTGGTCGTCCTGGGCTTACCGTCCCTAATAGTCCTTATGGCCTCTGTAAACGTAAAGCAACATTGAACTTGAACATGTGAACAGTCGGTTGAAGTTTTGTCATTCAGTCCTTGGAAGGGCGGTTACTCATTATCATTATTATCATTCATAGCTTTTATACAGCGCTATTCTCTGCTCTCGAGCAGACTCACTGCGCACATGTCGCATGTGATTCTGAATGAGTGACTGCATCCTTTTATAGCGCGTATTATTAATATCCACGGAAGTTGTGCTCTGGCAGCGCTCTGTGGTTGTTGCATGGCTGGTGCCACGTGAAATGCTGCCGTCTCGGCGCAAGTTCTGTGTACACCATTCAACCATGCACCAGTTTACAGTGTCACTTCATTCAAAGCCACATAGGTAGGGTGTATGTGTGTTTAGCGGTAACCTGCCACCTGCACTTTTGGCAGAATGACCGGGATCTTTTACTGCGGTAACACGGGGGTGGAACGGATACCGAAATAAGAGGCAGCACAGAAAGTTGACCCTGGAGAAGAAACTTCTCCCGCCGCTCCTGCCGGGACTCGAACCCGGGATCACGAGTCCGACGCTCTAACCACTGAGCTATTCCCGCTCCCCAAGCGGCCGCGTACGTTGCGGTACGAAAGGTGATTATCTTACGGCTCGAGGAATACGGCGGCAAAATGAGGAAACTCAAAAGGTCAGATCACGCTGGGGGGAAAATTGCAACGTCAAAAGTCATTCTTCATTTCAGCTGCTGAAAGCTTCTTCTACTCTCCACAACACGACCATATGCCGGCTATTCCTGTAAGGAGCTGGCCAGAACTGGTAGTTATTATTACTCCTGGAAAGAAAACGTCTGCATGTCGTGGACTCAGTAAATATGTCCACGAAACATTTAAAAAAAACTAAACTTTTTTGAGGTGTGTGTGTGTGTGTGTGTGTGTGTGTGTGTGTGTGTGTGTGTGTGTGTGTGTGTGTGTTCCGGTTGTTTGTTTGGTTTGGTTCTTTGTTATTGTCGATGAGACTCTCACACTGAGCAAGGGTATATATATGCTATGAGGAAGAGCGGTGGGGGGCGGGGACCTCACGATCGACTGTTCCTCAAAATCGAGGGAACACAGGTGTCTGTTATTGTTTGAGAACTCAAACTGAGCTGTTCCAGAGTACGTGCGAGTCACCGGTGAATCTGGCCGCTTTCCTGACCTCAAGGTGCAGGCTCAGACGGGGTCAGTGCAAAGGTCAAACGAGTTAGCACACGCTCGACAGCCACTTGAACATCTGTCTGCACTCTCCCTTCTGCTTCTTTTTTTTTTTTTTTTTTTCCTTTTACTTTTTCCTTTTCCTTTTCCTTTCACTCGGTTCACGGTCACTCGGTTGAATTGTCTGTTTTAACGTAAGGAGGGGTCTAGTGAAGATCTCTCTCTCTCTCTCTCTCTCTCTCTCTCTCTCTCTCTCTCTCTCTCTCTCTCTCTCTCTCTCTCTCTCTCTCTCATCTAAATAAATGATGCCTGTAATTTAAAAAAAATCTATATTTACTCATCAGTAGCTTAGCAAGGACTAGTTGTTAGACAGGTTTTTGACTGAACCTAAACTACAATCCTTGTAAAATAAAGTTTTCGAGTTCGAGCTCGAGTTCTGTCGGTGCTCTCTGTTTCTTATTCCATTAATTGTTCTTTGTTTCTTATCATTGATGTTTTAATTTTTATTGTCAAGTTCTTTTTGTTTCTTATAATATCAGCTGCTTTCAGTTTCTTGTCGTATTATGAGACACACTGTGTCTCTTCTTGTCGAGTCAGTTTTATCTGTGGATCAGTTGTGTGTTTTTTTGTTTTGTTTTTTGTTTCTTTAGCCTAAGAGTTACTTATTTCTCATAAAGGCAGCTGTTCTTTGTAATTGTTACGTCTTTCGTATCATACCAGCTGCTTTCTGTTTCTTGTCTCGTGTCAGTGGCTCTGTGCTTCTTATCGTACGTGGTAGTCTGTCGATCTCTTGTTTCCTCTTATCACATCCGCTGCTCTTTGTTTCGTAGCCATATCAGCTGTTCTCTGTCTCTTTGTCCAGACTGGTCTGTTTCTGACCATATCTGACCAATGTTGCTTACGTCGTGCAGTAAAACCGAGCAACGTCAGTCTCCAACTCCGCGGAAGCACACCATACCCATCTTCCAAGGACCTACCCAGTCAGCTGTTGTTGAAGTTGAAGTGTTGCTTTACGTCCACAGAAACCGTAGGCTTATAGTTAGGGACGGGAGCCCAGGACGGCCACCTCGACTTTCACACAGTTCCTGGGCTCTGACCCAGTCAGCATAGTACCCAGGAAGCAAATGGGTCCTATCGGTTTTTTACATTTTCTCAGTGACCGGGCCTGTACAGCCATCGGGGATCCATAAAGGACATCACTCTGGTTTCGCCGTAACACTTGAGGCAGCTACGTCATCCTGTCTAGTCCCTTTTCTCCTTGCATCATTCTCGCAGCGCGGTGATGTCTAAAAATAGACAGGCTGCTTCAGCGTAGAGTAATTGCAGTCTGCGATTGAAGATCACACTTTTATCGCCAAAAAATGGCATTGCGATTAATTGCTGTCTAATTTTGTCAGGTGTGTTTTCTTGTCAATGGATTTATTTTATTTATTTTTTATTTAATTTTTTTGAATAGATCGATTTTTGATCACGTGAACTCGAAGCTTCACTGCGATATGCCTCCTACAACAAATTCATCTGGTGACATCACTCACGTGGTATAGCCCACCTCCTGCCACTCTGTGCAAAGCAGCTGGTGAGATCAAACATTTGTGAGTTTCCGAGGTTCAGCATCCAACCTCTGCCATGCCGCAAGGCGTACCATTTACCCAGAAAGAGACCCTGTCCCATCGTGATTGGCTTTAACTCAGCTACTGTTCCTTCTTTGCACAAAAATTGGAATGAAGGAAAGAACGAAGAAAAAAATGCACACACACACACGCACACGCACGCATACACGCACGCATACACGCACGCACGCTCGCACGCACGCACGCACGCACATACACACAAAACGGAGACATGAAGTTTCCCCTTCGACACACAATTTGACGAGGAGGAATCAGAAAAACAAACAAGCCACGGAAAAGCGGGAAAAAACAGCACACAGGAATAATACTGCCCACGCCAAATGCAGCGGAGGACGGCCAGTTTTTGTACCGGATGTCCGAGTCTTACGAGACGGTGAGCCGCGTGCAAATTTGTTCCTGAATTTTCACAGCCACACTTGAACATGGCGTCGGTATTGTTTTTATCCTCGGTGACATGCGCAGACGGCACGGCGAGAGACTCGGTGAGCCAACACCGGCCAGTGGACAAACAAGCAAACACACCGGGATCCGTATATAACGCTTTACACACTCCAATTTCCTTAATTGAAGCGAGAGCTGTAACACAGAATCCACAGTTCCCATCTTTTCTTTGGAGTGTCTTCTTGGAGACAGTAGGTACAGGGGTAGGGGCGTTGCAGACAGGAACAGTAAGACAGGTAAATGATTAACTATTATAAGATCTGGAGACAGTGTTCAATTATTATAAGATATGGAGACAGTATGTAACTATTATAAGATCTGGAGACAGTGTTTTAACTATTATAAAATCTAGAGACAGTGTTCAATTATTATAAGATCTGGAGACAGTGTTTAACTGTTATGAGATCTGGAGACAGTATTTAACTATTATAAGACCTGGAGACAGTGTTTTAACTATTGTAAGATCTAGGAGACAGTGGTTATAATTATTAGAAGACCCGGAGACAGTGTTTAACTATTATAAGATCTGGAGACAGTGTTCAAGCATTATAAGATCTGGAGACAGTGTTTAACCATTATAAGATCTGGAAATGTATATGCTGAGGGCGTCTTGATTTTATCAGTGTCGTTCACTGGAAGAGTAGTAAGTGTTTATATAACATCTGAAGATATCTGTGTGCAAGGCATGTAAATAGTTCTGTCGGTGTCATGGCATGGAAGCAGTAACGCAGATAAATGTTACACCCTAGGGGATCTGAAGATGTCTACAAGGCGTGTTAATTCTATCGCTATCATTGCTAGAAGCAGCAACACAGATGAGTGTTTCACTCTATACGATCTGAAGATGTCTACAAGGCGCGTTAGTTTTATCGCTGTCATTGCTAGAAGCAGCAAACACAGATGAGTGTTTCACTCTATAGGATCTGAAGATGTCTACAAGGCGCGTTAGTTCTATCGCTGTCATTGCTAGAAACAGCAACACAGATGAGTGTTTCACTCTATAGGATCTGAAGATGTCTACAAGGCGTGTTAGTTCTATCGATGTCATTGCTAGAAGCAGTAACAAAGATGAATGTTTCACTCTATACGATCTGAAGATTTCTACAATGCGTGTTAGTTTTGTCGGCTTCATTCATAGCAACACTAATACAGATAAGTGTTTCGCCGATATATGAAGATGTTGGCTAGTTATACACAGCGTTTTAGTGGTATGAGTTTCGTTGATCAGAACAGTAGTAAATCTTTTTAACTAAAAGGAATCTTAAGATGTTTATGGCGTGTTAGGTTTATCATTGCCGTTCACTGGAACAATAGCACAGGTGCGTGTTTATACTGGACCTGAAGTTAAATACATATAAGGCGCTTTACTTTCATCTCTGTCATGAATAGAAACAGAAGCACAGATGATTACTTAACTGTATATAATCTGAAGATGTGTATAATTATACAAGGCGCAGTAGTTTTGTCACTGTGATTAATAGGCACGGTCAACAAGCAAGTGTTCATCTACGAGTATATAGGATCTTAATATGTATATCTAGGGCGTGTTAGTTCTATCACTGTAACTAACAGGAACAGTCATCAGACAAGTGTTTAACTACTAGCATATAATCATAGGATTCGTAGATGTATTTATTCAAGTGTGTTAGTTCTGTCACTGTCATGCACAGACACGGTAGCAAATATTTAACAAGATCACTGTCATTTATAGGAACAAGAAAGCGTTCCACTATCGGTATTACTGGATCTGAAGTTTATTTATATATACAAGGGATACTTTACTTATATCGTTGTCATGGATAGGAACAGTAACACAGGTAAATCTTTAGCTGTTACAATATGAAGCTGTGTATGTTCAAAGTATGTTAGTTTTATCACTGTCGTTCATATTATATAGAAATCCAGCCAACAGGGCAGGCCTTGACAAAGCCCTAGTGGGCGAAAATTTGATTAAAGTTTCAGAACCAGAATATACTTGGACTGTTGTTTTACTCTCTCTCTCTCTCTCTCTCTCTCTCTCTCTCTCTCTCTCTCTCTCTCTCTCTCTCTCTCTCTCTCTCTCTCTCTCTCTCTCTCTCTCTCTCTCTCTCTCTCTCTCTCTCTCTCTCTCTCTCTCTCTCTCTCTCTCTCTCTCTCTCTCTCTCTCTCTCTCTGCTTTAGCTTGTGGGGCAAACTTGGCGGCCTGTCTTCGAGCTTTTCGCGCGGATTATTATGTGTGATGCTCCGATTGGCTAAAGCTGCTCGCGAGATTGGCAGCCCGGATCCTTCTCTGTACCGCTCATGTAATTTCTTGTAGGAAAGAGTTTTGAAAATGAATGTTTCCGGCTTGTATAACTTCTCTTCCAGGTTGTTCCTGGAAGGAAAGCGAGCCAGATTCTTTTGCCGGAGTTCCAGTTCAGTGTTGTTTTACATGCACAGAGACTGTACGGACTATTAGAGACGAGCAGCCCAGGACGGCCACCTAAACTTTCACACAGATCCTGAGCTCTGCTTTGCAGGAGCAGGTTTAATCTACCTATGCACCTATATGTATTAAGAAAGCCAACGCAGAAGAATGACCAACGCAACTGCTCCGTTCGGGGTGAATAAACTGTTACTGATGGTTTTGCGTGGTGTTTGGCAGACCTCATGATGTGCAAGTCGTTGGCCGTCGCGGTGGTGTGTGTTGTCGTCGCCGTCGTGGCCCAGGACTATTACTATGACTCGGAAGTGTGTGTCAACGTGCATCCAGGTTTGTGGGTGAGTATAACTCAAGTCTGGGGTAACTAGGTACCCGTACCTACTGTGGACCCAGACTTTTTAAGTGCCCCCCCCCCCTCCCCCCGTTGAGAGAGTGCAGATCTCAGAGGTTAAGTATTTACACCTGGGAAAGGTCAGAATACAGCTTGATATACTTCTCCTTTTGTCGTTGTTTTTGTTGTTGTTGTTGTTGTTGTTGTATTTCTGCTCTAATCTCTCCCATCCTGATACGCGTACAGTTCCCCCCCCCCCATCCCCCCCCCCCCCCCCCCCACCCCCCACCCCCATCCTTTCAACAACTATGATGGTAATACATCTGGTGAAATAGAAAAGGGATCTTGTTATTTAACATGTCAAAACAAATTGTATTAATGTGCCGCAGTCTGCTATTAGTCACGTGCAAAGCTTCTCCGATGTGCAAAGCTTCTCCGAGTCTATCTGACCGTATTATCAGGCTAACCTACCAGCACGTACCCCAAATTTGAACTAACCCTCATCGAATCGCTTAGCTTGCCTAGCATCTGACATCGACTTTTCTTTTACTGCATGTCCAGTCTCCACGTCTGACCGCAGTCTGTCTAGCCTTTCGGCTCATCCAGGTTCTAATAATAACTGTAGATTAATTACCAGACCAAACACGGTCGCTGACTGACCTCAGTCTTTCCTTTTTGTCTTTTTAGCTGTCGCACTTCCTTGCATTATCTCGCAACACTTTTTTTTTTTTTTTGCTTTTCTAAACTCTAACGCTAACTGTACGTTACCTGACCAAAACCTCTTCGCTTTCCTAATTCTGCCTGACCCTCATCAAATCTCGTAGCTTGCCCAAGCTCCAGCGCTAACTATACAGAATCAAGACACAAGGGAGGTAATTAGCGCTCGAAAGACGTTACACAAACACAACAACAAAGACACGAGTCGCCTACCGTAACTCTCATCTGGCACACAAGGTATAAACACCTGATCGGACATAATTAATTCGCTTCCTTTATCCTTCTAACCTTAATCTTACCTCTTGGCTTGCCCAGCCGACAATACTATCTCTATACATTGCCTGATCACACATATACATACATTGCCCAGCCTTTACCATTACCTACACTGACCTTAATCCCACCTGTTGGGGTAATCTGTTGGTTGGTTGGTTGGTTGGCTGGTTGGTTGGTAGTTGGTTGGCTGGGTGGTTGGTTGGTTGGTTTTTGTTTTCTTTCCTTTTATATATATTTTTTAAACATTTTGTTTAAAGTAAAAGTCCAAGGTTTTTAAGTATGCAAAATGACCATCGAAATGATTGACAAATGAGACTAGTTTCAGATTTAATGAAATAAAAAATAAAATAAAAAATGCTTAATTGGGTTTTTAATCGATTTTATTTTCTGTAGGCTGGCCGAGACTACAGTCTCGGGTTCTCCATCAGTCACGTGACTTTCCCGGAAGTGACGTCAGTCTCGAGAGTCAGTGCGGTTGCCATCTTAGATTCTTCAGTAAACTGTGTATGCGTGTGGTCGACAAAAAAGTTAACTATGCCGGCCTACTGTGTTGCCGCGAACTGTAACAATTCTCAGACGACCCCAGGTATAACAATGCACGAGTTCCCGCGCAATCGACCCGCAGTGAGGCGAAAGTGGATTAAATTTATACAGTTCAAACGAGCTGACTTTCTTGCTGCGCCGCATCACGCCCATTTGTGTAGCGAGCACTTCAGTGAGTGCGATTTCGCAAACCCCATGGAATACCGCATGTGGTTTGCTTCGAAGTTGACACGATGTTCCGGTACTCTTTCAAAATCCTGCCTGACAGGCTCAAACTGATACGGCTGTATCCTTGTGGGTCTCTCGGGCAAAGTATCAGTTTCGTCTTCGGAGCTCGAGTTGGCCATTTTGCAGCGACTCCCCAGAGTGACGTAGTAGGCATATGGTCACGTGATTTGGGCGTCATGGCGACGCTTTCGGTACGACAGAAAATGCCTTTCTCATTATACTCAGATCACAGTTTCACCTACATCATCGTTCTCAGCGAGCTTTAACGGAAATCGTGTCAAAAATCACCCCTAACCTTGGACTCGTCCTTTAAGTGCTGTTTTGTAGCTTAAAAAAGGGGATTACCCCGAAAATTCGCCTGTTGTGTTTTGTCATAATAAATAGCGTTCTTTTTCACCTTTTATGTGCTTAGTTACCTCTTATCCCACAGTACCTCACGGCCACGGATGGTTTCTTCTTTTCAGCGCCGAGATCCACAGGACTGCATGGTGGCCCACCAGTGCGGTTTTGACGGGGAGATCACGCAGTCGGTGAGGTGCAACGCCAGCCAGGTGTGGTCCAAGATGGCCTCCTCCTGCGTGTGGGAATGGGACCCCGACAGGGACGACTGCAACGGCTCTCCCCAGGTCCCCATTCCTAGTGAGTACAATCGTGTTCCGTGCTTCAGTTCATCGGCGGCTTCTGATCGGTCCGGTTTGCCTCGCCTTCAAATCTCACCACCTCGCTTCACGTCATCCCATCGCATCCAACCCCCGCCTTGTCTCAGTGTATCTCACCTGCCTCATCTCACCTCCTGTCACATCATCATACCTCATCTCACTCAGCCTCACCTTAACTTACCTTAGCTTACCTTTCCTTACCGTACCCCTTATCACCTTGCTGTAACTCGCCTCACTGTACCTCATCTAACCTCACCTCACCTCATCGTAGCTGTGTGTACTTCGCACAGTATTTCAGCTCACCTCGCTGTGGACCTGACCTCACCCAACCTTGCTGTACTTCGCTGTGTCTCATCTCACCTCACTGTACTTCAACTCACTGTATCTCACTTAGCTGTATTTCGCAGTGTATCTCACCGCACGTCACAGCCAACCTCATCTTGCTGTGCCTCGCCGCACACCTTACCGTACCTCACCTCATCGCATTTCACCTCGCTGTTCTGCGCCTCACCTGACCGTATCTCGTCTGTTCTCACAGTACTTCATCTCACATCACCATACCTCAACTCATCCCACAATACCTCATCTCGCCTGACCATACTTCGCCCCATCTCACAGTACCTGCCTCGACTCATCGTACCTCACCTCATCCCACTTCAGAGTACCTCATCCCACCTCACCTCATCCCACAGTACATCCCACCTCACTATACCTCACCTCACCCCATCCCACAGTACCTCATCTCACCTCACCTCATCTAACCTAACCTCTGGACATTACATATAAATTACAGATAGCTCGACTGGATTTCGTGCCTTACTCTCCATCCCCTTGTGAAATAAAGTTCAATCAGCCAGTCATTCAGCCCGTCTTGCGGAAATATCTCAGTGTCAGGGAAAGTCCGTGTGCGCTCAGACGCTGCCTCGAAATGAGATCGAATTTCCTATAATGCATCTAAGGTAGACTTACTTCAAGAAGTTTGCAGTGTAACGTGATGTACACGTGAAATGTATTTCCCTTAATCCCATACTTAATTTCAGCCATCGTAAAGGATGTCGATCGATGCTTTTGCTTGTCACAGTAGATCCTCGGTACTATATACAATCGCCTTTGGACTTTTGCCATTGACACAGACCTAGCTGTAACATACCTGGCTGTATGATATATATATATATATATTGGTCTGTTTGTGTCTGTGCGTGTGTGTGGTTGTTTGTGGTTGTTTGTTTTGTTTGTTTTTGTTTGTGTGTGTGTGTGTGTGTGTGTGTGTGTGTGTGTGTGTGTGTGTGTGTGTGTGTGTGTGTGTGTGTGTGTGTGTGTGTGTGTGTGTGTGTGTGTGTGTGTTGTTTGTTTTTTGTTTGTTTGTTTTACTGTTAATTGCTGTCGATATTGCTGTCTGGGTTTGTTATATAGTTATGTTGTTGGCGTGTGTGTGTGTGTGTGTGTGTGTGTGTGTGTGTGTGTGTGTGTGTGTGTGTGTGTGTGTGTGTGTGTGTGTGTGTGTGTGTGTGTGTGTGTGTGTGTGTGTGTGTGTGTGTGGGCGTGGTGCGCGCTGCGCGCTGCGTGTGTTTGTGTGTGTGTGTGGTGTGTGTGTGTGTGTGTGTGTGTGTGTGTGTGTGTGTGTGTGTGTTCACATAATAGTTTGGTTTGGTTCTCTGTTTTCTTTAGGTTGGGGAGAGGGGAGGCGAGGGCCGGGGCGAACAGAGATGGCTTTCTGGTTTCTTGGGTTCTTGGGAAGGGTGGGATGGAGAGATGGGAAGTGTCCTCAGATTGATTTGCTTTATTTCCAATGCTGGACATGTTGGTTTAATCTCTGCCTGTAACTCTTTATTCGGTCTCACCTTGAGACTTTAAGCCAGTACGGTTTTCAAGCGTAGCATTCAAATTCATTTTCTTCTCGGCTCTCTGTTTGGGTGCCTCGATTTTTTTCATTTTTATAACACTGCCTACGGTCAGCGCCGCAAGGTGTAGAACAAAAACAGCACACACTATAAACCACAGCATGAATTATTTGGACCTAATAAAAAATAAAAAATAAAATTCTCCAGTCGGTATGAAAATGTGTGAGAATTTAAATACCAAACACGTAAAATCGCTTCACCGACTTAAATCAACAGACTCTGCTCGAAAACGTATCATTATTAGTCTGTCTTAATTATGTAGGTGTATTGATATATCGTAAGTCGCTTGACAGTAATAAAAAAAAAAGATGAATAATGAACTTTTTTAAATGAAAAAGAAATCCGAAAGGTATATTAGTGAATCTCATACCCTTTGGGTGAATAACTATCCTCAAGGGAGGAGGAGGCCTCGGATCATCGCTGTCCACGGACATAACCTCAATGGGCTGAATCCTATGGGAAAGAATCCGTTCGGGAAAAATCCCAGCGGAATAAATCCAAGTGGAGTAAATCCCAGTGGACTGAACCCAACCGGACTGAATCCCACCGGACTAAATCCCACGGGACTAAATCCAACCGGACTGAATCCCACTGGACTGAATCCCAGCGGAATAAATCCCCACGGACTAAATCCCAGCGGGCTGAAACGCAGTGAGTTTTTGACAACATTACAGTCTAAATTCTCCCGCTAAGTGGAACAATAGGAGTACCGGCCTCACACAACTTAGGATACGGATACGGATGATTTATTCATTCAGGCCATTGTCCCTCATGAAGGGGAGCAGGTGGATGACCCACCAGTAGTAGTAGTAGTAGTAGTAGTAGTAGTAGTAGTAGTAATTGGATTTTAATGTCCTGTCAACGATGACCTACCATCTCACAGTACATACTATAATTATACCTACGAGCAAGAAAACCAACAAACTAACGACGACGTACTCGACTAGGTACTAACAATGACAGTGTGTTTGAATTATGACATTGGAATGCTGCGCAACTTAAAGGCTTTGTACAAATTCACTGACAGATTTCTCACAATATTTTCATTGGTGGATGCCAGCAGCAGGCTTAATCGAAAAAGACTTGGAAATTTGTAGAATTTTAACAGCTTAGGAGCTGTGTGAAAGTCGAGGTGGTAGTCATGGGCTCCCCGTCCCTAATAGCCCTTATGGTCCCTAACATTTGAAGAAGCAGAAGAAGAACCGGCCACACAGTTACTTTTAAGGCTGCTGTAGCCCCGCTCAGTAAATATAATGCTACTGTCTGGGACTTTTTAAACGGTTGTCTACAAATCGGTGTATCGATCATCATCATCATCATCATCATCATTATAATAATAATAATAATAGATAACCTTTTTTAGTGCTATTCTCTGGTGTACACAAACTCACTGCGCTTTACAACATTCTCCAACATTTTCTAAGTTAAGTGAGAACAAAAAATCATGGGCGTGGCCCGGTCAGTAAACATGTACTTGTCTGATACTTTTCAACCGCGCTTGCTTTTTTTTTTTCTTCTTTTTTTTCCCCTGTCCAGCCCACGCACGCATAGACTGTGGAATATCCCTCAAGCACACAGAGGTCTCCCGCGCAATTAATACCGTGAAGAAGACTGACGGAGAAGCAAAACAAAAACAAACAAAACAAAACAAAACAAAACAAAAAAAGAGACTCGGAAAGAGAGCCGTGTGGTTATGAAACAACACGAGCATCGTGATGTAATAATTATTTCTTGGTGTTGTGGCTACGTGTGACAACTACAGCTGAATTCTTTCTTCGCCATGGGTTTATGCAGCCTACTACGTTGTTTGTTTGGTTGTTTTTTGTTGTTGTTGTTGTTGTTGCTGCTGTTGTCATTGTTGTTGTTTTGTTTGTTTGTTTATTGTTGTTTTTGTCAGTCCAGAAAAGGAAGCTTGGATGATGATACTGCTAGAAAAAGGCTCGAGGCTTCTTTTTTTCTTCTTCTTCTCTCCCTCCCCCCTCCCTCCGCCCCCCCCCCCCCCTTCCTCCCCCCCCCCTCCACCCCACCGCCCCCTTCTTCCCACTCCTTTATATATATATTTGTTTTTATTATTGTTATAT
Organism: Alviniconcha marisindica; assembly: GCA_018857735.1. Classification (NCBI taxonomy): domain Eukaryota; kingdom Metazoa; phylum Mollusca; class Gastropoda; family Provannidae; genus Alviniconcha; species Alviniconcha marisindica. Next base: position 1,137,409 of record JABMCL010003248.1, read on the forward strand.
GTTGTTACTGCAGCCGCTGCTGTTATTATTCTTTCTAGGGGGGAACTGATGGGGATCCCAAATGTTTGTGCTTAGTCTGTGGTCGACCTAAATCAAGTCAAGCCAATTTTATTTTTTTCCATTTAAGAAAAACGTGGGTGCAACACATAAATATTAAACAAAACAAACAAACAAATCTACAGGCAGGCCTATTAAAGAATCACAGTTTAAGAGTGTGCAACATCGTACAGAAAAGGCTAATACCACAAGCATTGTTAAACAGAGCATATATTATTTACTTAGGGAAATGCGCTGTAAAATAAAAACAGTACCGCATTCAAATTCAGTACCGAAGAAAATGATTCTCAGCTCACCCAATCAATGTTTTATTTTATGTCTGTTCACAGCGAGGTGATATTAGACCAACCCCCCTAAAAATCATTTTTAAACAAACAGATATTAGTGTATTATACTAACTTACCCACAGGACTATGAACAATCATTTTAACCAATAGAAGTTACAGGATCAGTATTATACAAAATATCTCTTACGTTGTTGCAAGCATTAAAGTCATACCCATTTTTTCTGAAATAACTCTGTGGTAACAAATAGGATGACGTTCATCTTCCATCTGCTCCATACAGACGATCCTCGCTGCGTGAAAAAGACGGGCAACAACCCCGATCCTGATGACTGCTCACGGTTCATCGCCTGCGCCAACGGCACTTTGATCGCCGTGCAGCGTTGTGGTGACGGAACTCTGTACTGGCCACGGAACAACACCTGCGAGTTCGCCCAATCCATCGTCCACGACTGCGGCAACAGGAGGATCCCAGAAACCATCATCATCCGTGAGTATTGTTCCATAGCAAATAGTCATTAAACCATCATCATCAGAGCGTACTTGCCCCATATCGTATAGCCATTATACCATCATCATTATCAGTGAGTACTTGCCCAATAGCAAATAATTATTAAACCGTCATCATCAGAGCGTACTTGCCCCATATTATATAGTCATTATACCTTCATCATCAGTGAGTACTTGCCCCATATCGTATAGTCATTATACCTTGATCATCAGAGCGTACTTGCCTCATATTATATAGTCTTTATACCTTCATCATCAGAGCGTACTTGCCCCATATTATATAGTCATTATACCTTCATCATCAGAGCGTACTTGCCCCATATCGTATAGTCATTATACCTTCATCATCAGTGAGTACTTGCCCCATATCATAGCCATTATACCTCATCAGAGCGTACTTGCCCCATATCGTATAGTCATTATACCTTCATCATCAGTGAGTACTTGCCCCATATCATAGCCATTATACCTTCATCATCAGTGAGTACTTGCCCCATATCATATAGTCATTATACCTTCATCATCAGAGCGTACTTGCTCCATATCGTATAGTCATTATACCTTCATCATCAGTGAGTACTTGCCCCATATCGTATAGTCATTATACCTTCATCGTCAGAGCATACTTGCCCCATATCGTACAGTCATTATACCTTCATCATCAGTGAGTACTTGCCTCATATAGTCATTATACTATCATCATCATCAGTGAGTACTTGCCCCATATCATAGCCATTATACCTTGATCATCAGTGAGTACTTGCCCCATATCGTATAGTCATTATACCATCATCATCAACAGTGAGTACTTGCCCCATATCGTATAGTCATTATACCATCATCATCATCAGTGAGTACTTGCCCAGTAGCATAGCCACTATACAATCATCATCATCCGTGAGCACTTGTTCCATTGTAAATAGTCATTAAACCACCATTCCATTGAAAATGGTCATTAAACCTTCATCATCTGTGAGTACTTGTTCCATTGCAAATAGTTGACCATCATCACTCGTGAGTACTTGTTCCATTGAAAAGTCATTAAACCATTCGAATCCGTGAGTACTTGCCCCATGTCATTTAATCCCTCATGTTCAGCGAGTATACTTGTTTCATAGTAAATAACAAACCATCATCAGCCATGAGTATGTAATTTAGATAATAGGCAATAATCATCCGTAGGTACTAGTTCCTGCTCCGTATCCATGATCGACACATTTCACTTTATGCTGGAAGAGGAGGGAGAACAAAGGAAGCTGTGGGACCCAGGCAAAAACCATGACTGTTGATAGCTTTTATATAGCACTCTTCTCCACTCTCCAGCACTCACTTCACGTGCTTTTGTTGTTGTTGTTGTTGTTGTTGTTGTTGTTGTTGTGTGTGTGTGTGTGTGTGTGTGTGTGTGTGTGTGTGTGTGTGTGTGTGTGTGTGTGTGTGTGTGTGTGTGTGTGTGTGTGTGTGTATTGTTTCGTTTGTTTGGGGGAGGGGGGTGGCGGGTTGGTGTACGTGTTTGTGCGCTGTTTTTGTTTGTGTGTGTGTGTGTGTGTGTGTGTGTGTGTGTGTGTGGTGTGTTTTTTGTTTGGGGTGTGTGTATGTGTGTGTGTGTGTGTGTGTGTGTGTGTGTGTGTGTGTGTGTGTGTGTGTGTGTGTGTTGTGTGTGTGTGTGGTGTGTGTGTGTGTGTGTGTGTGTGTGTGTGTGTGTGTGTGTGTGTGTGTGTGTGTGTGTGTGTGTGTGTGTGTGTGTGAGTGTTTTTTGTTTGTTTTTTGTTTGCTTGGTGTGTGTACGTGCGTGCGTGCATGCGTGCGTGCGCGCGCGCGTAGTGTGAGTATTTTTAGGGACGAGAGAACCCAGGTCATCACCTCTTTCACACAGCTCCTGAACTCTGCTTGGAGTTCCATTCCAATAACACATAATAACATATTATACGCCGCTTGCACCGTTCTTCTCTCTCTTTGACTCCAGGCGAGGAAGACCCGCTGTGTCGTGAGAACGGCCAGGTCCCGGACCCGGTCAGCTGTCGTCACTTCATCCTCTGTCAGCACGGGCGGCGCACGCAGCGCATCCAGTGTCCCCACGGCACCGCCTTCTCCGAGACGTCCCGCAAGTGCGAGTGGTACGCCGAGGTGCGCTGTGGGAACAGAGAATGAAGGCCCGACCGGACCGGGGCCCACGTTGGCGGTGTGGCGGCCCGCAAGGACTCTGTACGTAACGTAGCGGCGTAGAGAGTCTTTGTTGCCGTGGCCAGATTCTTCACCGACGTAGCTAAAACAGGCACTATACACACACACACACACAAGTTTCTGGTGGGGCCAGATTCTTTACGTTAGGGCCACGAGACTCTTTACGGCCTAGCATAGGGAGTCTTTGGCGCGGCCAGATTCTTTGCGTAGGGCCAAAGACTCTTCGTGTAGCATAGAGAGTCTTTGGCGTGGCCAGGTTCTTAACGTTAGGGCCACAGACGCTTAACGTACTGTAGGAAGGCTCATTAGGCGTGGCAAGATTCTTTGCATAGGGCCAAAGACTTCGCGTAGCATAGTCTTTGGCTTGCCCAGATTCTTTGCGTAGCTTATACGAAATGTAAAAGTTGCATTGAAGTTAGCAGGTAGGGAGCAGGTAGGGACCAACAACAACAACAACAAAAGAATCACAGCCAGAGGTTAAATGAGCATGGCTTTATTCACCTGCAACGAAAATCCTCCGAGAGAGACAGTTGGTTTTCCTGTCTTGTCTTCTCTGGCGTTATTGCGTCTGGCAAATGACGCTAAACAAAATCGTATGTTAATCTTTTTTACAAATAATCGAAGGTGAATTACAACAAAACGACGTCAAATTCAGTCCTTCCGGCAACATAATAAGTCAGATCAAGGCCGGGAGAACAGAAAGACATAGGCAGAGGGACACAGAGTACAATAAAATATTGCTATTGCGCGGATGCACTCGGTCGCATTCTCGTACTTGCAGTCTTTGGAGCGACCGGGTTCCTTCGTAGCGTAAAGGACCTTTGGCATGGCCGATGAAACTCTTTACGTAGCAAGTCTTTGGAGTACTAGAGTCTCTACGCGGCGTAGGCATTTTGTAGTGTGGACAGACTCCATACTCATCATACAGTCTTCAGCGTGGCCAGATTTCTTTACGTAGCTGAGAACTTTGAAGTATGGCCAGATTTATTTGAGTAGCATGGACAAAGTCCTTGGTATGGCCAGATACTCTGCACTAGCAGTCTTTGTTGTTGCCACATTCTTTAAGATCTGGTCTTTGGTGTGGTCAGACTCTTCCAAGCAGATTGCTCGGCGTGGCCAAGGACTGTTAATTGCGTGTATCGAGTATAGACTAGACTAGTAAGGTAGAAAAACAACAGCATATTGCACTGCCAAAAGCTAGCCGCCTGTAAAGGTTTCTCGTCGCCATTCGGTCCACAACATTGTCATGGATGTTCGTTTAGTTTTGCAGCAGTAAGATGGTCCACGTGCGCTGCCAACCAATATATCATAAAAATGACAGTAAACTTTCTCTTTAAAGTTAGAGTCAGCGCGTGACTATTCGGGTTAGTGTTTTAGACAGAGAATACGTGACGGTTTGTCCAAGTTTTGTTCAAATTGGCAAACGTAACAGAGTTTGTCACGGTCATGATAGTGACCTGGTGGAGAGAAAACAAATAAGGCAATGGGATAAATGGCCAAACACCGGTAAATAACCTAGATTTTCTGTAAGGTATTCCATCTTGCCGGTTCTTCACACAACCAGAATCAGTTAGCCTGCTGAACTGGCCCGCCAGACATCGGACCAAGAAGATTTTTTTTTTCTCCCCTTGCACCCGAAACCAAGAAGAAAAAGGTCTCTAAACGGTTAGAGCCACTGTTCAACCAATCGTATCTGAGGATGGACTGAGAGAAAATAGGTCGTCTTGCGTGAGACAGATCGACAGGCTAAATCATCACCTCGACAACCATCGTCATGTTTGCCTCTTTCAGCACGATCCAGAACACGTCATCGTTTCTCTTTTCAACTCTTCGACCGAATGCACGTACATTCCCTGCAGCTTCACTTCTTCATATTGCTTCATAATTATCCCAGTGTTCTTTTGTTCATTGCAGCATTACTTTTTTAAATGTTCAGCACTCATTGTCAGCATGACTGTCATCTTATCATAATTATCCCCCCCCCCCCAATTTCAATTTTTGCTTGAAGCTCGTAGCATCGAATATTCATTCAGTTCCATTGCACGTTTGCCTAGATTCCA
>JABMCL010003248.1:1145000-1167500 GCA_018857735.1 Alviniconcha marisindica
GCATGTATGTGTGTGTGTGTGTGTGTGTGCACACCAAGACTGTTCCATAGGCTTAAAATCAGGCGCTTTAGCTGCTCACTGGCTGAGCTATTTTTTAGCTCCCCATGCACATCTGCTCTGTCAGTGGAATCTAGGTCAGTACCAGTGGCAGTCAGTACCAGCTGGCTGCCCTCTCACTTTCCACTTGGCTGGATTGCCACATGTGTAATGTTGTTTAACACACTCTTGGGGGCTTCTGGAGAGTGGAGCCCGATTTTAAGTGAACATGTCCTGTAGTGGATATATTGATGTTGTGATGTATGCACGTTGTTTGTCTGAGAAAGGTCAAGCACCTCACAATGTTGGTGTGTTTTATACCTTTTGTGTGTGTACCAACTACTATGCACAGTCTAACAGTTTGTATGAAATGGCTCTGTTGACAAAATGGAGTATTATTTACATCCCACCTTGGACATTTCTAGAGAGTGGGGCACGATTTTAAGTGAAGGTTTCCTATAGCGGATACATTGATGCTGTGATGTATACATCTTGTTTTCCTGAGAAAGGTCTGTGCACCTCACAATGTTGTTGTGTATTTCATACTTTTTTGTGTGTACCATGCACAATTTGTTGTTTTGCATGAAATGGTTTTGTTGCTGCATGAAAACTAAAACTTTTGTACCAAGCATGTTTGGTGTCTGTGTAAACTTCAAAATAAAGAGTTTTTCAATGGTCTGCTGTACAACTCTGAGGTGAAATGGTGCTGGGAAAGGGAGGGGCGAAAGATAGCTGCCATAATTTACTGCTGGCGGCAGCAGCAGCAGCATGTTCATAGCAGGACCGCTCAGCTATCAGATGACTCAAGAGGGCCCACCTGCATAGCTAAACAGGCCTCTGGGAACAGCCGTGACAGGTACATGCATGTGTGTGTGTGTATGTGGGTGGGGTGGGGGGGGGGTGCACATGTCTGTGTCCATGTCCGTGTGTGAGTCTGTGCTTCTATGTGCAAGTATACATATGTGTGTGTGTGTGTGTGTGTGTGTGTGTGTGTGTGTGTGTGTGTGTGTGTGTGTGTTTAGTGTGGGAGCAGGAAAAAAGATGTACACGTGTGGGTGGGTGAAGTTGCAATTTTTTGTAAACAATAAACAAATTTGAAAGACAACAAAATCAAAGCAGTGGCAAATAGCTAAGTGTCTAGCAAGCAGAATATTTTTTATAACCAATCAACTTTGGTCAACCAAACCTCCTCTTACAGTTACAGTCTTAACTATAATAAGTACAACTAAAGGGAGATAACATCAAAAGTTCAAACCAAAGTTCAATGAACATTTTTTTTAAATTTCATTCCTATCTAACTGCCCCCTGCACTATCTTCACCACCACCAGCAAAACTCCATAGTTGTCTGTAGACGCCTCTGCTTCTGTTTCCCTGTCTTACACTAGTTACAGTACAGATTCATAAATGCAATCTTACAATACAGATTCTCAAATAAAATCGGAGCTGCACAGCAGAAAAACAGATAGTTGTATACAGCTGCCTCAACAACAGGTTTGGTAACTAACTCCCACAGCTTGTCATGCACAGGTATGATTAGTTGTATGTACTATTGTCTCATCACCTGTTTTGCAGTCTGTCATAGAGAATGGAGTTGTCAGTGCGCAGGACAAAGATGATGTCAAACCAGCGTTCAGGGAAAAATTCACAGCCATGGTAGTCAACGATGTTACCTCCTGCGGACAGGTCATCCTCCATCTCATCCAACACCTGTTGGTGTCAAAATACAGTTTTATGCTTTTCAGAATGCCATCATGTCCAAATAACATTTATAGTTAACACCTTAAAATACAACAGCGGCTTTGAACAAGCACAACACCTAGATATATGCAAAAGCAGATCTTCACCATATAATCATTGAATCAGGCCATACTTGTTCCTACAGCTCATTTCTCATCCAACAGTTATTAAAGTCAAAGTCAAATACATACACCATATGATACAATACATCAACTTCCAGCATACAGTGGTGCAGGTTATCTTATACTGGTATACAAACCAGGTTTGCAACATAAAGAACACAGACAGCACCTATCAGATGCAAACACTCTCTTGTAGACTTAATATCTTACTGTCGACAAGTACAATAACAAACATAACAACTATCAAAATTCAAACACAATAAAATGAATAATAACAGGTAATACAACTAATAATTAATATCTTCACCACATCAGTTACACTTTACTGTGTGACACTGGTCACTCTGATGTGCATTAGAATCGATTTAGAACCAAGATCCTTTCTAGTATTCTACTGACCCTGTCTTCATCAATAATGGGACACTGCAGATCATCATCATAGCCATCAAACAGCTCCATGTCTGTGGCTAGCTGACCAACACTGATGTACTTCAGTCCAGCCAGCTGTGCCAGGTGTTCACTCAGCGTCGTCTTGCCAGTGCCTGGCGTGCCTGGGATGAAACAAAAAAGGTGCAAGTAATTTGAAAGGAAAAGAAACAACACAGTCCTGTATTATATTACTTATTATTAAATATTACTGTAACTTGTGTAAGTATTACAATAACTTGTATAACTATAAGTATTAAGAATTTCAAGTGAAATAAATTTATCACAAATGGGAGATAGAATACTGTGAATCAGTGTGAGTCTCCTTTATTTAATATTCTGCAACCAGTTTCTAACATGGAAATTTTAAACCCATAACCCCTTCTTGTTCCAGAAGAATGTCAGAAATGCATCAGACAAGGTGAACTGTGCGTGTGAAGCTTGTTCAACTTCAACTGTTCAAGGTCTGCATGATGTACCAAGTCATGAAACTGAAAGGACAGTATACCAATGTCAACCCTGATGGCACTGTCTGTGATTTTATTTGATCCCAGAAAACATACCTCCAACTTCTTTTAAGTAAACTCCAGGTCCCCCACTCCAGAAATGACACAGTGACAGTGTATAAAGTTCTACTACTTAGTACTACTACTAGTCTGTGCCCATGAATTTGATGAAATGACAAATGATCATACTTTAATACTAATACTGTAATACTAATAGCATTAGCAGTCTAACTCTGAAGCAGCATCAGAAGCATTTGCCAGTTTTTAACTCATCTGAGTTCCTGAATAAGACTGTTATTTTACTAGTGTTACTGTTAGTGTTACACTTACAGTTACAGTGTTTGAGTAACTCTGTACTGGCTGCACGGGGACTGTTTCAGTGTTTGTGATAGTATTAAGAAACACCTTGAAATTGAATTGTATTGCTAACCTTTCTAGTTCTACGATTCCCACTGTTCTTATAAACCGCACTGTGCCAGAGCTGCCCTAATACTGTAATAGTCTTTATGATCTCTGTGGACGTTAAAGCAACACTGAACTCGGAACCTGCCCTGTGACCAGACTCCACTGACGTGCACTGTACTTCGTTGATGCCTTTAGAACCGCCTGGCATGACTTTCGTTGCTCTATCGCCAGTCTGCCCGCACTCCTCCCCAGTCATGACTATAGTCATCATAGGCAACTAGTACCACGACGTAATAATCCAGCCAAAGACTGAAAGAGAAAATGAGCTCGAGACAATGTCAATAAGGGGGGAGGTTTTTTTCCGTTATTTGCTGCTGAGAGTGAAACCGTCTGACAGTTTCACCCAATTTCCTGACCCGTACAAGAAAAGTGAAAGTTGTCTAAAAGATGCAGCTGTTGTGTTCTGCATACTAGTTGCTACAGCACATTACACATACCCGTAATAAGAATATTAGGACCACGAGGTCTGCTTGCGGCCATTTTGGTCTTTTTAACTCTTTTGAGCAAGGGACCTTACTCACAGGGCTGAGGTTAATATTAACAGAAAACTAGTAAAATGTCTCTAACTTCACCCAAACAAGCGAAGCAACGCAGATCACAACCTGCTGCTGTTGAATGAACTTCCAGAATAATACCGGTGATGTCGCTATTTTCTCAGTGATTTTTATTTAATTTGAGAGTTTTTATGTTTTGGTTTGACAGAGAAAGCATTATTCCAGGAAATTTTGGGTTTGCTATTAGTCTATGCAGATTGAGAGAAAGGGGGCGTATGTCTAAGAGTGTGAATGTGCATGTGTTTAATGACTTAGAATTATTGAGATATGTTCTTCGTTGTGCGATCAAACGACAGCTTTAATTTCCCGCTGGGATGAATCAAGTATATTGTAATTGTTATTATTGTTATGACATTTATACTCTCTCTCTCTCTCTCTCTCTCTCTCTCTCTCTCTCTCTCTCTCTCTCTCTCTCTCTCTCTCTCTCTCTCTCTCTCTCTCTCTCTCTCTCTCTCTCTCTCTCAATTTTTTTGTTCTAAAAGCAGCATATTTAGCTTACTCAGTCATTATGAAAATTACAATTTCATGATCCATAATAGATATGCTCTCGATCAGTGCACCTATCATGAGAATAACATTATAAGATGGGGAGGGGGGGGGGGGGGGGGGCACTTGCTTCACTGTTACTGATCCTGGTTTGAAGAGGTGGTACTTAATCATGGAGTGGCAATTTTTAAGATTCAAGACTTTAAAAATGTAATAGTTTTCATCAACTTAATAACTAATATGTACTTGACCATTACAATCAGACTTGTTCTCACAGAGTCTGAAGCTGTGTGCCCATCAAAGTTCAGATTTCCCATTCTGGAACTACAAATGCCTCTATTTAAATGTCATCCAGCCATCTTTTCCAGTCCTGCTTATTTATACAGTTGTATATAATTATTATAAAAGACTATCCACTGTATTAATTTAGTCTTTGCCCTATTCATTCTGCTCGCTCTTCATTTTCTTCTTCACAAAAATGTGGAGACCTCTTAAATTAGTCTGATTGAGATAGAGGAATGCAGCTGGAATTCCTTATCTGTAGTGTTAATACAGAAATTCATTTCATTTGGATGTGACACTTATTCATCCCACAAGTAACAATTCCACCAGAACAATGAGCGACTTTGCTGGCTTGAGCATTGCACTGCCCAGATAGGCCCAGCGCCACCTGGCTAGTGTAGGGGAGATCATTTGCAGCTGACTTGAGCTTTGTCAAAGCCCCAAATATGCCCAGCGCCACCACGCAGGGCGATCCGCAGCTAAGTCGCCCATTCAAAAGAACAAAACTGATTCAACTCTGTTGGTGCAAATCCACATTTTAGCAATTCTGTGTGGAATTCATAGCTCTTTCAGACTGTGAAAGCAAAAATATGTTACCAGCAATTACTATGTATGATTGAATTATTATTAGCATGCTTGTTGTGGTGCTTTCTTAAAGTATTTGTGGTAGTTTTCTGTTAATAGTATTTCTGACAAGGGACATCATCCACGCTAGACAACAAATCGACCGAAACAGCTTTTTGGTGTTGGGCAGCAGAGGTTTCGCCAAATGGCCACGTAGAATGACGGAAGATTCTTTTCGCCAGCTCTGGCTTAATCGAATAGTGTCTCTAACACCATGTCTGGTTCACGTGAAGAATTAAAACGGATAGTGCTTGGCAAAATCCGGGCAGACCCTCTTGCTGCAGATTTACGATTTAGTCTCTTTATTGCTGCTCTTCACAGTTATCGGTGCGATTCGGTTCTCCGACCCTTTCCACCTCGTTTTCTCACTGAAGATGAAGAAAAAGACATCGATGCGTTAGTAAGTGGGTTGTAATCAGTTAGTGTCTTTTGCTGTCCGAGTTTCAGTCACAATAGCTCTCTTGCCACCTTGGAAGTTGGATTGGAACTGACCAAATGACTGATTCAAACTTTGAATCAGTCACTTTGACACGATTGAGTCAGCTGTGCTGTAAAGTCTAAAGACCATCGCTGTACAAATATAATATTCATTATCTTTATTGGCTGAACAATAGTTAATGCAATAAAATAAAATAGGCCTCTTTTTATCTTTTTAATTTAATGACCTGAGCCTTACACTAGTTACAGATCTCTATTACTAATATTACCTGAACTGACCGGGGGTGGGGGGGGGGGGGAGTATTTAATTAATAATCATATATATAGTAACTTAGTAAGTGACACACTCCAAACTCAAACTCAAACTGTCAAAGTCAAAGCTGTGATACTGATAATGATATTGATAGTGTGATACTGATATTGATAAAGACTACCTCTGCACATTTCCCCCCTCCCTCTCTCCCTCTGGACATTGTCTTTGTGACTGTTCTGCACACTGTTGAAAGAGCAAGTTGTGGAATACACAAGCTGCTTCACACTGGCAAGGTTCCCACCACCTTAGGTTTAGCATCTATTGTTGTGGTGGTGGCTGACACTATATTGACAGTCTTTTCAGTCTTTGCTGGTATTGGGACAAGCTATTCATAGACCTGTAACTGATTCCCCCGTCTCCCCCTTCTCCACTGTCCCTAATACTGTAATACTAATAGACTGTATATATATATATATATATATATATATATATATATATATATATATATATATATATATATATATATTACATGGTATCTGTGGATGTTAAGTGAATAAGTCTTTAAGAATAAGACCCAGTAAACAAACATTTGTACAAATACTGGCTGAATAATATTAATAGTTAATAATATATTATATATTATTAACTATTAATATACAACTTATTTTAATATATTATAATAATATATGAAAATAAAAAAATGTATGGCACAATCATGACAATGCCACAAGTCACTAAGACTTAGATACAAACAGGTTTCTGTTGGCTGAATTAAACTGACCTTCAGCACAATGTATAATGTAATATTTATAATAAATTAAATAGTTCTGACCCACTATATTAAAACTAATAAAAGTGTTCCATATAATATAATCAATAATGTATATATTATAATATTTTAGTGCTTGAAATAGTTATCATTTTATGTTCTGATAGCCTGTTTGAATTAATATTACTAGTGTAACAATGAACCTGTTGCTGGACCTCAAAGTAATGTTGAAAGCTGCTTGCAGAAAGATGCAGCAGCAGAAGTCCCAGGTGTGCTGCAACTGTCCTTGAAAGTGATGAGTATGTCTGACGAGGCTCTGGAGCTTCTGGCATGGGTGCTGGATGATCCTACCTTCAAGCTCTACACAAAGAATAAGTCTGAGGTATGGTTGTTATGGTCACTGAAGGATATTTACTGTAGTGGTGGAAAATTTTCAAAAGACAGCTGATGGAAGTGGAACAACCTTCCTGAGGACACTTGATATTAAGAAGTATGGTGGTTTGGATGTAGAGTTATAGTCAGAACAGGTTTTCTTTTTGGATGATTATTCAGCATGTAGAGTCAGATTTTTTTCTTCACATTTTGGCACCAGGCAATCTAGAATTTAAAATGAGTGTCCATAAAGCACGTGAGCACAGTAAATAATAGTAAATAGTGGGGTCACACTTTAAAAATCAACTTGTTAGTTTTGAAAACAACAACAACAACAAATCCCCATCTCTTTTTGTTTTAACTCATTTTATTAAATGATATTCATATATCATATCAATCTTGAAGTTGAACTGTACGATCATGTTAACTTTTAAGTATTGTAATCCTAGTAATGGTGAAAATGGCGGAAAGTGCTGGGAATGGAAGGGTTGACGCAAAATGTGCAAGTCTGTAAAGCTCAGATTTTGTACATTATGAGGCTTGCTGCGAGGAACCATACATGTGTGGTAATGGTGTTATTCTTATTTAAAGTCTGTCTTGTGCTTAGTTGGCACCTGAGATTACTGTTAGCGTTACTGTGTTAATGGTTCCTCTGACAGTGACAGCTGTTGTTTTTCAACAGTACTCCAACATCAAGAAACAGACGAGGCACATGACAGCAGTGCCTGACCCAAGCTACATCTTTGAGGTGGTGTACGGTGACATGTCAGAGCGGCGGTTCCAGACACTGTGCAACGGCAGGAGGCTCATGCTGGCGTATCACGGCAGTCGTGTGGAGAACTTCCACTCCATCCTCCACAATGGGCTGGCTTCTCACATGAACAAGGTGCTGTGCTGTTCATCGAGGTCACTTGTTGACAGATGCCTTTGACTCGTGAATATTTTACGATACTGTTGTAAGCTCAAAGCACACAAAAGGTTGGAAAGAAGATTTATTTGAATTAGACAATACAAAACAGACTTTATATAACAAGTTGTTGTTGTGTGTTTGTTGTATTACTATTAGCTCATTTTTTTTCTATTGCCTGGTTCAAACTGATCTTGTTTCAGAACATGTGGCAGTCAGTTTTGTTAAGATTTGATTTTACTGTTGACTTATATTCTCAAATTATTTGGTGTACTAAGACTGTAAGAGCTGAAGAACAGGAAAAAATGATGGTTGTCTTTGTCGGATTTAGTTGCATTCAGTTTTATTTGTCCCTTAACTAGCCATTGTATTTTATGCTTTGCTATGTGTGTGTGTGTGTGTATGCGTGTGTGTGTGTGCATATGTGTGTGTGTGTATGTGTGCGTGTGTGTGTATGTGCATTTTACCCTGATGGGCTTTCTATTAGTTCTAAGTTTAACGTTTGTTAACTGAACTTTAATTAACCATGTCCTGGAAATATAAAGCCCAAGGCTTAGAGTGGACCAAGCAGGACTCTGCACCATACATATTTGCTGTGCTCTGTAAGCTCTGTATCCAGTTCTGTGACTGACACTCCTCCCCGCCTCCCCTTCCCTCCACCAGATGTCCTTGTTTGGCAAGGGCACGTACCTGTCCAGCGAGCTGGCGGTGTCGATGCTGTACAGTCCTGGAGGTCAGGGCTGGACCAAGAGTCAGCTGGGGTCCAACCTTGGCTGTGTGGCAGTGTGTCAGATGATTGACGACGCCAGCGTCAAGTGCACTGTGAGGGAAGGTTAGTATCTGTGGTGTTCTCTGTGGCAGTGTCTGTCAGTGTGTCAGATGCTTGATGACACCAGCGTCAAGTGCACTGTGAGGGAAGGTTAGTGTCTGTGGTGTTCTCTGTGGCGGTGTCTGTCAGTGTGTCAGATGCTTGATGACACCAGCGTCAAGTGCACTGTGAGGGAAGGTTAGTGTCTGTGGTGTTCTCTGTGTCTGTGTGTGTCAGTGTGTCAGATGCTTGATGACACCAGCGTCAAGTGCACTGTGAGGGAAGGTTAGTGTCTGTGGTGTTCTCTGTGTCTGTGTGTGTCAGTGTGTCAGATGCTTGATGACACCAGCGTCAAGTGCACTGTGAGGGAAGGTTAGTGTCTGTGGTGTTCTCTGTGTCTGTGTGTGTCAGTGTGAAATGGCCAAGGCTGACAGCAGTGACAGTAGTTATGAATCCTCTGCTGGGAGTCTGGGTCCAAGGTAGAATTAGAAAGGGCATGTGCTCTCTCTCTCTCTCTCCCTCTCTCTCTCTCTCTCTCTCTCTCTCTCTCTCTCTCTCTCTCTCTCTCTCTCTCTCTCTCTCTCTCTCTCATGTGTGCGTATGTGTGTGTGCATGAATGCATGAGTTAATGCATGCACACATGCATGTGTGCATATATATGCTATCTTAAGTTGTTATTAACTTGTTTTTAGCTATAATAGACCCCTTTTAGTTTTACTTAAATCTTCACGCATGCACAATGTACTGGCGTATGCAATTTGCCAGAAGTAGAGGGAACACATCAGCTGGGTTGCTGGCTGAGCGCATAGCTGTGTTTCCCTGGTACTAGTAGTCATGAAAACCTCGCATTTGATGGCAACAAAATGGGTGGAAAAGATCATGCTATGTACCCACTGGTCAAATAAAAGCCAGGAATTCTGTGGAACATCTGTCTGTTTATTTTACAACATATTTCTATAATGTTTATTTTACAATGCATTTCTATAACCAATATGATTCTGTCTAATAAGGCTTTTGATATCAATATTCCCTGTCTGATGTTGCGCAGGTAAAATTTTGAATCATTTATACATGGTCCTTCTCTTTTATTTATGTTGTTGCTTTGTTGCTGTTGTTTGTTTTGTTTTGTTTTGCTTGTTCCTTTATATGGAATAAAGGAGTACTTGGCTTGACCTAACAAATCAAAACGGCGGACTACCAACAAGCTTAATGGTAAATGCATCACCAAACCACAACAGTCTAAAAAGACTGCAGCAAGTTAGTAATTGGAACAACCGCAGACTAAGCATCAGTTGCACAGAATTGATGAAACAGGGAAGGACAAAAGGGGGGAGAGGGATCAACCCTAACCTATCTCTGAGATTCAACACTTATTCCTCACTGCAGAATCCATTCACTGGTTCCTGCAATAATAACTGGACATTTTAGGCTGTTAGTCAATCAGTGGCTGATGTCCACTGTCAAGATACACCCTAGGGGATTGTCCTTTGCTGGACATAGGTGTGTATGAGAGAGAGAGAGAGAGAGAGAGCGTGTGTGTGACGGCAGGTTTAGCTGCTCATGAGTGGAAAACAAGGCCAGCCTTTGGAACTTAGTATGGCTTCAGTAAAGTTATGCTGACAGTCTTCATTACTTTAGCCCTGATGTAACCCTGTGTGGTTGACTGGGCTCAGAGCACCAACTAACTAACTAACGCAGCATTACTCGCCTCAGGTTGTGCAGTGATATAACGTACTGCCACTTTGCTGTTCACAGAGGGAAACACATCAACGGATAACGAGGACAGCCGGAACAGAGCACGTGCAGCAGAGAGTCAGGCGGGCGATGTTCCAGAGCGTTACTATGTGGTAGAGAACAATGAGATGGTGCGTGTCAAGTACCTCCTTGTCTACAGTCAGGCAACAAATGGACACAGGTAAGCACTTCCCCTCTCTACGACCTGCATAGACAAATGAGTACCTCCTCCTCCGCAAATAGCTAGCATTCAGAGGTAAAGTTCTCCCCACCTCTATGACCAGAGTACAGAGGTAAGTACCTCCCCTCCTCTACCTCCAGCATTCAGAGGTGTGTTTCTTCCCACATATATATCCAGCATACAGAGGTAGGTACCTCCCTCCCCTCCTCTATGACCGGCATACAGAGGTAAGTACCTCCCTCTTCTATGATCAGTATACAGAAATATGCACCTGCCCTCCTTGTGACTAGCATACAGAGGTAAGTACCTCCCTCTTCTATGATCAGCATACAGAGATATGTACCTCCCCTCCTTGGTGACTAGCATATAGAGGTAAGTACCTCCCACGGAGCTGGCTTCTCATGCCGGGGGTGTTTAAACTAAGCTGCTCCACCCCTTTCACTCCTTTCTTGCGTCTAGTTTCTGTCTACTGGCCCTTTCACCTATATTTCATTCCAAAAACTCTTCACACAATACAACTAGGAAATAAACCTAAATTTGTTGTTAGCCCTGATATAACCCTTTGTGGTTGACTGGGCTCATAGCACTAACTAACCTAACCACTCCTTGGTGACTAGCATACAGAGGTAAGTACCTCCCTCCCCTCCTTTGCCCTGATATAACTGTAAGGGTTGACTGAGCATAAAACACCAAGTTACTTACCCTCCCCACCTCTATGACCTGCATACGGAGCTAGGTACCTTCCTCCCTTCCTCTGACCAGCCTACAGAGGTAGGTACTTTCCTCCCTTCCTCTATGACCAGCATACAGAGGTAAGTACCTTCCTCCCTTCCTCTATGACCAGCATACAGAGGTAGGTACCTTCCTCCCTTCCTCTGACCAGCATACAGAGGTAAGTACCTCCCTCCCCTCCTCTATCACCAGCATGCAGAGGTAAGTACCTCCCTCCCCTTCTCTATGACCAGCATACAGAGGTAAGTACCACCCTCCTCCATGACCAGCATACAGAGGTAGGTACTTCCCTCCCCTCCTCTATGACCAGCATACAGAAGTAATACTTCCCCTCCTCTGTAAGGAGCATACAGCGGTAAATACTTCTCTCTTCTGTGACCAGCATTCAGAGTAAAGTACCTCCGCTCCTCTATGATCAGTATACTGAGACATGTACCTCCCCTCCTTTATGATCAGTATACTGAGACATGTACCTCCCCTCCTCTATGATCAGTATACTGAGACATGTACCTCCCCTCCTCTATGATCAGTATACTGAAACATGTACCTCCCCTCCTTTATGATCAGTATACTGAGACATGTACCTCCCCTCCTTTATGATCAGTATACTGAGTCATGTACCTCCCCTCCTCTATGGTCAGTATACTGAGACATGTACCTCCCCTCCTCTATGATCAGTATACTGAGACATGTACCTCCCCTCCTTTATGGTCAGTATACTGAGACATGTACCTCCCCTCCTCTATGGTCAGTATACTGAGACATGTACCTCCCCTCCTCTATGGTCAGTATACTGAGATATGTACCTCCCCTCCTCTATGGTCAGTATACTGAGATATGTACCTCCCTCTTCTATGATCAGCATACAGAGATAAGTACTTCCCTCTTCTATGATCAGCATACAGAGATAAGTACTTCCCTCTTCTATGATCAGCATACAGAGATAAGTACTTCCCTCTTCTATGATCAGTATACAGAGGTAAATACTTCCCTCTTCTATGATCAGCATACAGAGGTAAGTACTTCCCTCTTCTATGATCAGCATACAGAGATAAGTACTTCCCTCTTCTATGATCAGCATACAGAGATAAGTACTTCCCTCTTCTATGATCAGCATACAGAGATAAGTACTTCCCTCTTCTATGATCAGCATACAGAGATATGTACTGCCCCTCCCATATGACCAACATACAGAGGTAAGTACCTCCTCCTCCTCAACAACCAGTAATGCACACAGGTAACAATTCGCTGTTCCATAAAACCACCAGCAGTTAACGATTAGTACCTTCTTTTCTGCATTCATGCCACCTCCACACAAAGGTTAATGTTACTGTTGGTCATTTGTGGCCAAATGGGCACTGTTTGGATTTGTGAAAACCACTCATTATTTAGCACCACAGTAACAGAAAGTGTTCATGAAGAAAATGTTGGCGTAACTTCTTTTCTTTTCTTTTTTTAACTGAAATAATCATACTGGCAGAAGTTTAACATCTACCCATGCATAATTAGCCCATGTTCCTGAAAAGCATGGACTGATTGGATTCCCAAATAGGGTCCTATGAATTGTGAAACATAATTTGGATTTTCAAGTGCAGGCTAGCCTGTAATTGCAAGTGTGTTTCACAGAGTGTTTTTTTTAAATTAGAAAGAAGAGAAATTCAACAGTTTACAGGGTCTTTCCAGGGAAGCAGTTCAGCACAATTTGTTTTGTGTGAAAATAATAATTTCATGGATATTTTTTTGACTGTTGCAGATCTCGGCAGGTGGTGTCTTGGTACCGACAGAACAAGTTTGCGGTGATGATGGCGGTGTACATGCTGCTGCTGCTGTGCATTGGACTCTTCAGCTCCAAGAGCTTTCAGTTCTACCTGCGGAAAGGGCTGAAGTCCTACGGCTTCAGCAAATGACCCGTGGACCCTGCAGACCGCCGCCAGAGACTGCTGCCAGCAATCACTGTGTCTTCTTCTGTGTTCTGGTCTTCGTCTCTGGGTCTGGGGTTGTGTTCCTCTGAGCAACGCCT
This sequence comes from Alviniconcha marisindica, assembly GCA_018857735.1. Taxonomy (NCBI): domain Eukaryota; kingdom Metazoa; phylum Mollusca; class Gastropoda; family Provannidae; genus Alviniconcha; species Alviniconcha marisindica. The sequence goes on from JABMCL010003248.1 coordinate 1,158,454, forward strand.
CTGCCTTCACTCACTGACTCACTCACTCGCTTTCTGTTCAGCTTCAGGGAGAGGGCTTCAGTCACACTCTTCCCTTGACTGGCACTCTTGTTGAATGTTGAGGAAGGCCGGGCGGGAAAAGGGGGGGGGGGGGGGGGGGGGGGGAGGGGGAGGCACTTCGTATGTGAACCTGGAAATGAGGTGTGCTGCCACCCCCACCCCACCCCGCCTACGAAAAAAGTAATGAACAAAAAGAAGAAGAAGAAGAATGATAGTATTTTCTTGTTTGAAGCAGTTTGCTAGAAATACCAAATTTTCAACTATTACCTTTAAACTATGAAGTATACTTGTATGGGGTGGGTGGAGGTGGGGGGGGGGATTGGGGGGAGGGGGGAATCTTCTGACTGGTCTGTTGCGGTGGTCTTTATATGCCAATTACTTTTTTCTTTTATAACGGGAACCAAAATGAAGAGAAATGGGGAAAAAAGCAAAGCAAAATACACAGGCCTTTTAACCTAAATGGCTCTTTTACAGCTAAGGCACCTAAACTGTTTCCAGTTGATTTTACTTTCTGCTTCCTTTCCACCACAATCTGTCAGCCTCCTTGCTACTTTTTTTTGGGGGGGTCTGTTGTTGTTTTTCAGGTTGTGAGAGTACTGTGTTAAGATGCACGAGGAGAAGTTAACACTGCCACCACTTTGTAGGATACTGTTGTTGTTTTTTGTGTGTGTGAGGGGATGGTGTGGTGTGAGTGTGTATGTGTGTTGGGGGGGGGGGGGGATCTTCCTGTGAATTGCAGGTTTTTGAGAGGTGTATTTCTGTATTTTGTTTTTGTATCTCAGAGGTTCACATCATGCTGATTCATAGCTCATTAGTTTTCTTGTTTGTGCTCACATTTAGCTGGGGTTTGTTTTTTGGGACAAATTTTTACTTGTTACTCTTCATTTGTGTCTGGAACGTGTTTAGTATTTTTACAAACACATACTCAAAGGATGCTGCTCTTCACACATGTCGGGGACTGGCAGCAGTTCAGGCTGTCACACCGATCTGTGGTGTGAGTGCATATGTCTGCCATAGCCACTGGTGTTCCCCCTCCGTGTCCAGCACAACTCAGCCAACAAGCATACAGCTATGTGCACACAGACCAGTTCATTTGGATCTGGCAGTGAGCAGATGTAGGTGGCAACCTTGTGCTGAAATGGTACAAGGGGTGTAGTTCTGACTGGTAGCTGAGGTGTTTATGTGCAGATTTGTGAATGATGTAGGTATGTACAGCGTGCGTGCCGAGCTGTCTCGCAAGTTATTGTTCACTTTGTCCATGTTTGTATGAATGCCAGTATCTTTTTCTGTAATTTTTTCTGTACCCACTCTGAAACAGAGCCACCTAATGAGTTGTTGTTCACTTTGTCAGTCTTTGTGTGAATGCCAATATTTTGTTGTTGTTGTTGGTACCCACTCTGAAACCTGTATTTAACGGCAAATTTATTTATCTGGGGATGTCAGGGCAACAGAAAACAATTTAGCACATCGGTGATCATTGACATCATTTCTTCTTTGCACAGACACTTGTTTTGTCAACAAGGTTCACAATACCATCCCCTCCCCACCTCTAATAGCAGGTGAGTAACGACAAGCTCTAACTTCCATACTTGGCACAGGAATCCACATGACAATAATATACATATATATATGCCCACACAGTCTTTCATGATGTATATTTATATATATGCAGCACTGAATTTTATGCAACTGCTGGTTTTGATGTACATGTTACTTTGTATGTTGAGACTGTACTATTTGTTGTGCTGCTTTGATCATATTATTTCAGTTTTGTTTGTTTTTCTTCTCAGATTTTTATTTTTTATTGTTGACATAAAAAATGCATGTGTTTGTTTCACCTCAGCTTATACGAATCTGGGCTGTGTTTAGTGAGCTGAAGATCAAGGTTTTTATTTTGATACATAATAATCAGTTTGAAAAAAATCATCTTTTTTTCACCCGTACCTTTTCCACAGAAATACCTGCATGAAGCCAACAGCTTTGACCAAATGCTTTGTTTGCGTAAATTAATAGGTGCTCTGTTGACTAGGCAGTGAGCTGAAGGGTTTTCCTTTGTACACATGGTTACAACCAGCTAATAAGAGAAATCATCCTCTTATAATAATAATAATAGATTATACATAGAGAGCCCAGAGTGCTTACAAAGACATAAGGATATGCTCATTTCATCACACATACACACACACAAACACATACACACACACAAACACACACACACACACACACACACACACCTTCTTTTCGTCAGTTCATGGGTATATATTGACTAAACAGTTAGCTGAAGAGCAGGGTTTTCATTTGTACACATGGTCTTAAACCAGAGATCTTCTTCACCAGAGAGTTGGAGCCTAACTATCCAACCAAAATACATGTGTGAAGCCAACAGCTTTGACCAAATAGTTTCTTTTCGTCAGTTCATGGGAATGTATTGACTAAACAGTTAGCTGAAGAGCAGGATTTTCATTTGTACATGTGGTTTTAAACCAGAAATTATCCTCATCACCAGAGAGCTGGAGCCTACCTCTCCTACCAAAATACATGTGTGAAGCCAAAAGCTTGGAAGGAATGCTTTCTTTCTTGGGTATGTCTTAGCTGGACAAGAGTTTGTGCCACTCTGGGCTGAAGATCAGTTTTTTATTTTATTTTATTTACACACGCAATTGCAATCAGTTAATAATTATGAGAAATCATCTCTGTTTCTTTTTCTTCTTTTTTTGCAATAAAATAACGTTTCAAGGTAGCTTTTCAAGAACTGCACATGCTTGAAGCCAAATTCTTTGAAGGAGTGATTTATTTCATCGGTTCATGGGTAAGTATTGATTAAACAACAAGCAGAAGATCACGATTTTCATTTATAACAGCTTGATATTAAAAATCAACTCCTTTTTTTCTTTCTTCTTCTTCTTTTTTTGTCCTTTTTTTTTTTCTTTTTTTTCTCACCCAAACATTTCAGCATAGGTTTTCGACAAAAGCACATGTGTGAACCCTGAAAAGCTTTGAAGGAACGTTCTCTTTTGTGGGTATGTGTTGGGTAGACAGTACCCAGGACAAAGGGGAGAGAAGACCAGACACAGTAATTGATACAGCTTCTTCCAGTGAGGGTGTGGCTGACACAAAAGACTGGCTGGCTTTGCGTCTCAGAGGTTCAGTGCCCGCTGCCCTTTATGGGCAATGGTGGTGACGTTTGTCTTCCACAGCTGGTGAAAGGGCAATGAGGGGCTTGACGTTGATGCTCATCTTAATGTCGATATACCATTCTGGTGATGACAGCATATCTTTAGTCTGGTGGTGACGGCTTATCTTTAGGTGTTGTGAAGAGCTCCCTGATCTCCCCATCCTCATGGATCTTGTTCAGCCCCTGCCAGGGCCTCTTCAGAGATGCTTCTTCAGTTCGCAGTGGTACCTATGCACCCGGGAAAGCCCGTATGTGCTCCACTGCGTCTCTCAAATGTTTCTCCAGCATTGACTTTGAAAGAGTTCCATCACTGGTCTGACTGATGATGATCTTTTCTTGTCCTTTCAGAGAATTTAAACTCAAAACTTAATTTTACAAGGGTTATAGTTTAGGTTCAGTCGAAACTTGTCTAACAACTAGTCTTTCAAAGGGAAGATCGTCAAGCTCTTCCTCTTTCTATTCCTCTCTCGTCCAGGTGGTCAGTGGTGTGTTGTCAGTGGCTGTGTGCCTCCAGCTAGTGCCTCAAGCTTTTCAACACTTAAGGTCTTCTAGACGCAAGCCACTTGTGTTGCGGTTCCAGTGCCTGTCGCTAGCGTCAGCCTATTTGCTTTGTCATTTCTCTTGACTCCGGCATGTCCCCGACAGTACATCAACAAGAATCTTCAAATATTGTCACACGTCAGTTCCCGTTCACTTTTCACCTTTTGTAACCAGCTCTTTAAACCTGCGAGGATGATGGCATGTGTGGCCTGACCGTCACCTCTCCAGGCAGTCCCATTGAGTCTCACGGACAAGCGGGGATAGCCCAGTGGTTAGAGTGCCGGACTCACAATTCGCAGCAGGAGAATTTTCTTCTCCGGGGTCAACTTTCTGCTCTGACTCTTACTGCGGTATCCGTTCCACCCCCGTGTTACCGCAGTAGCACGTAAAAGATCCCAGTCATTCTGCCGAAAGTGCAGGTGGCAGGTTACAGCTAAGCACACAAGCACCTTACGTATGTATGAGACTTTGCATGAAGTGACATGGTGCATGGTTTTATGGTGTACACAGAACGCGCCGAGACAGCAGCAGTTTCACGTGGCACCAGCCATGCCAGCGCTGTAAGTACACCACTTTGGTGGATATTAAAAAACAAACAAACTAACTATAAAAAGCTAGATACTCGTGAAGAATCGCATGCGAGTATAGCGGGTCTGCTTGAAAGAGGAGAATAGCGCTATATAAAAGCAATCAACAAAAAAGTCACATCTGACCCCAGCACCAGCATTAGACTGTGGTTACCACTTGAAGAACAGAGGGAACAGGTCTTTGTTGCTTACTACACTCACTGCCCGCTCTCATTCCATTCGTACAGCCCCTTCTGTTGTAAGTTCAACACTGGAAGGGAATCCATGCCAAATCCATGAAATCCAGATGGTGTTGGTATTATTTTCGACGTCCACTTTCGCAGAAATCCTGGTATACTTTGGTACACTCTACATGCGATACTTGTAAAGAATATTGGGACTTTTTAGTTTTGTTTTTTAATGCTCACTCATGCCTACTGTGTTCCAATTTCTTTGAATGTGAATTTTTACAGTATGTTGGTTTGGTGGGCTGTACAGGAGGCTTTTTTCTTTTCTTTTCTGATTGTTTTAAATCCTGTGTTTTTCTGTAACCACATGCGCTACTTTTAGTAGATAGGCTGGAATATTTTTTATATATATTTTTCTTCTCATATTTGTGTGTATGTGTGTGCGCATGGGTGTGTTACACATGGTTTCAATTGCACTTACATGGTGGTGATGACACTTGTTTTGTCTCTTTGTGTTTTTGCTGCTGTTGGCATTGCAAGCGTACAAGTGTGCCAAAATTGTTGCCGCGTTATTATAGTCTCACCATGAATTCCAGTCTGGTTCATGCCGCAGTAGAGAGCTGAATGTCCCGGGATTCATTACACAGGATTCCTCTCCAGGACCTCAGCATCATACCATCGTATGACAGTAATTCAGCCCTGAAAATGCCACGCGCAACGCAGCCTATCAACATTGTGTGAGGAGAAAAAGACGATCAAGAATGCTGGCTGGCTGCAAAATGCAAGAAAACACCAAAAAACACACCAGTGTGCTTGATAGGTGGATCAGTTGAATAATTATTGATTGATTACGATGGCTGTTCCATCTTTGTTCCTTGTGCGTCTTGCTTTATGTTATTGTTAGTGCTGTGTTGCAAGTGTTTCAGACCCAGCAGAATTCTCTGCTTGTTACTCCACTCGCCTAAACTTGGTCAATAACTTGATGTATTTTGTATGTATATAATTATTATAAATGATGAAGGGCAGAAACTGACGGCCTCAAAATGTGTTGTGTCCAACAGGCAGATTAAAAGATCAGAAATTAAGTATTAACACCTTTGAATAAAGGATTTTGCTTTCAAAGCCTTATCAACTTCAGAAGACTTGTTGTTTTCTTTCTGTCTGAGTGCAGTTTTACTGGATATGGGCAGTGTGTGTATATATAAACAAACCTACCCAAGGCAAAATCTGTTAGGCTGTCAAGGGTTTGCATTAAACGGTATTTTACCGGTTAAGATCAGCATATAGCGGAAGAAAAATCAGCAATCATTCAGACATACCGGCTGGTATACTGTTTGACCGGTTATATATATAAATGCAGCACAGAGAGAGAGAGAGTGGTGTGTTTGTGTGTGTGTGTGTGCTCTAGATGGGAAAGGCAGATGGGAGTTTGCTAGTACAGCTCTAGTAGTAGCATGGACGGCCGTGTATCTGACCGGTTACATTATTGTCTGAACGGTTTCCGTGAACCACTTTCACCACCTTGTAGACGGTCACACCGGTCTGAAAAAATGTCTAGCGCGACCACTGTTTGTCACATTCTTTCAGTGCAAGAAGGCAATCCTGGACACCTCTCCTTCAGGATCTTCACTGGCTTCTGGTTGAGCAGCTCGATCATCAAATACAAAGCATGCTGTCTCTGTTGCGAGGTAGGCTATAAATGACTGGCTCTGCTCTCAGATACTTCACATGGTTCAGGAGCTGTGTGAGAGTCGAGGTGGACGTCCTGGACTGTCCGTCCTAACGAGCCTTCTGGTTTCCGTGGACGTAAAGATTTATTGCACCGTGTTTCGGCACTGGTCACAACTTGTCCCTAATATGTCAGCTGACATCACTTCATCATCATCATCAGATACTTAGCTCGATCATCAGATACAAAGCATGCTGTCTCTGTTGCGAGGCAGGCTATAAATGACTGGCTCTGCTCCCAAATACTTTTCAAATCTTCTTCCAGTGTACGCACCCTTCAATCTTCCTCTGGTACAAGATTTTACAAAATGAACTGGTACAACAGGAAATAGCATGGCTTCGACTATTTCTGTTACTGTAGACTTTGGCTGTTTCTCATTGTTGATTTCGGCTGTTACACTTACTGTAGACTTTGGCTGTTTCTCTTACTGTAGACTTGGGCCGTTTCTCTTTCAGCTGTTTCTCTTAATGTAGACCGGCTGTTTCTCTTACTGCAGACCGGCAGTTTCTCTTACTGTAGACTTGGGCTGTTTCCCTTACTGTAGGCTTCGGCTGTTTCTCTTACTGTAGACTTGGATTGTTTCCCTTACTGTAGGCTTCGGCTGTCTCTCTTACTGTAGACTTGGACTGTTTCCCTTACTGTAGGCTTCGTCTGTCTCTTTTACTGTAGACTTGGGCTGTTTCTCTTACTGTAGGCTTCGGCTGTCTCTCTTACTGTAGACTTGGGCTGTTTCTCTTACTGTAGGCTTCGGCTGTTCTCTTACTGTAGACTTGGGCTGTTTCTCTTTCAGCTGTTTCTCTAACTGCAGACCGGCTGTTTCTCTAACTGCAGACCGGCTGTTTCCCTTACTGTAGGCTTCGGCTGTCTCTCTTACTGTAGACTTGGGCTGTTTCCCTTACTGTAGGCTTCGGCTGTCTCTCTTACTGTAGACTTGGGCTGTTTCCCTTACTGTAGGCTTCGGCTGTCTCTCTTACTGTAGACTTGGGCTGTTTCCCTTACTGTAGGCTTCGGCTGTCTCTCTTACTGTAGACTTGGGCTGTTTCTCTTTCAGCTATTTCTCTAACTGCAGACCGGCTGTTTCCCTTACTGTAGGCTTCGGCTGTCTCTCTTACTGTAGACTTGGGCTGTTTCTCTTACTGTAGGCTTCGGCTGTTTCTCTTACTGTAGACTTTGTTTCTCTTACTGTAAACCTGGGCAGTTCCTCTTATTGTAAACTTGGGCAGTTTCTGTTACTGTAAACTTCGGCTGTTTCTCTTACTGTAGACTTGGGCTGTTTCTCTTACTGTAGACCCAACGGTTTGGAATGAATTGCCTTACTCAGTCACACAGTGTGTAACCCCTTCGCCTTTTAGAAGCAACCAGAAATTCTACCTTTTCTCACAACATTCCCCCCCCCCCCCTCCTCATCCGATACTCTGTGTGTGTGTGTGTGTGTGTGTCGCGCGCTCAGGTGTAAGTTTATTCACCGCACAGCACAACACACACACACACACACACACACACACACACACTACACTACACTACACTACACTACACACACACACACACACACACACACACACACACCACACACACATAGTATTACGTGGGAGACACGCGTTTCACATCCAGCTTCGATCAGTGTTACGTTTTATTATACGAGTAACGAAGGCATCATGCAGTGACAGAGGCTAAAACTGCAGGCAGGTACCAGATGATCTGTAGACTATTGGGCGGTTCAGTGAAGCTGGTTTGCACGAGTGAATGCCGTTTGTAATCTTTCGCGCAAGAAGTCGCGAGAGGTCGCAGCGTCACTTCCGGGCCGATTTCTGAGTAGGCTTTGCTTCACGCTGTGTATAACAATGGAAGATGAACCTAGAATTGCGAAGCAGTACAAATGCCACCACTGTTTGCAGTTGCAAAAATTACCGGGGAAAGGGGATGGAGGGTGGGAAAAAAGCGTCTTTGTGTCGTTTTTTGGCTGACCAGAAGATCGCGAGTTCGTGGAAAAAATGCGTTTGGGGGCATCCTATAGCACGACTGAGCAACAAGTTACTGCTTGTTGCCAGACACCTTCTGACTACGGGCCTCCAAAAATGTCTTTAAAGTTGGCAGTGTGAAATTCACAAATTCACTGTCACCGCCTTTCCATTGTAAAGAAAGTATGCACCGGAAGTAAATGCAGCCATGGGACTTAAGCGATGCCGGACAAAAGTCAAAGAAGTTAACAACCCCACCTGAACCGCCCAATACACTGACATGGAACATTGATCACTAACAACGCTGTGAGATATGACCACAAACATGTGCACAGTTGTGTGTAAATTAAATTTTGTATAGTCGATATACTCGTGTGTGCGTGCGGGTGCCTGTGTGTGTGCGTGCGTCTGTGCGATTAGACTATAGTCTCAATGGACAAGATTTTGTGCTTTATGAATACCTTTAATTTTTTATTATTACATAGGGTTGAATACTCGCAAGGAATATACGTGTGCATGTAGGGCTGAAGAAGCAGCAATAAGGTGCATGCATAGATAGTGAACAAATCTTTGTGTCCAACATTTTCATTGTACACATTGACTGGTAATTAGGTTTGGCATAGGACTATCCTTTTGTGGTTTCCTTGCAGCAACCCAGCTTAAATAAGCAGCGACATTTAGCCTGTTTCGTGCTCATTTCTCCATTTAGCATGAACAAGAAGCAAATTTTATCACATGCATGCAGTGAAATGAGAGAGAAAGCGAGAGATTAAAAGAGCAAATTTTTAACATAAAAATTTCTTCTGGAACCACCTCAATTTTGACATCTTTACACTATTTGTGACTTTAATC
>JABMCL010003248.1:1177500-1182500 GCA_018857735.1 Alviniconcha marisindica
CACACCGGCTCTCAACCAAAGAGCGGGCAAGGGTCTAATTACGATGAGGTGACGTCACCTCGCGTGAACTGCCCATCTGTCACAGCAAAGTCCACTTCATGGGAAAGTGTCAAGTGGACTGGCAGCCAACTAAGGGCCTGTGGAACTCTTTAAAGTAATGACCAGGGTCCCCTCAGCTTTTCAGGACGCGATTGGTGCTGGTGCCTTAACTGGACAGGGTATCAACATGTGATGTGTGTGTGTGTGTGTGTACACTTAAGATGGAGGAATGATGTCAAATACCAGTGATTGGAGTTTAAATCCTCTCCTCACTTTCCCTGCTGTAGGGTTTACTGCCGACGCAGACACCGATGCTAGGAGCCCAGCACTACCAGAAGTTCTCTCTCTCTCTCTCTCTCTCTCTCTCTCTCTCTCTATATATATATATATATATATATATATATATATATATATATATATATATATATATATATATGAAACGTTCTAACAAAAACAAAACAATCAAGAAGTGGTGTGACTTTAGTTCTAAGTCCAGTGTGCAGTGCAAGTAGCAAGGCTGACACAGTGAAGTAACCTCCTACTTAAAAATATAAATATTGACGGAGTTTTTGTTGTCGGTGGAAGGATCAAAGCTGGTCGCGGTCACAAATGACAGTTTGCAAAAGAAGTTCGACCACATTGTCTACGTGACCATTGAGAGTATCTGGGGGAAATAATAATGACGAAAAATTGTTGAGCGCATAGTATGCCATAAACACCAGTACGCACTATACAATGAAACATTTAATGATTTGCTTCTGTATAGCAACTCCTCTTTTAGGCGCCCTGTTAGTGTTAACAAGGAGTAATCTGCACAGTTTATCTGTACATACAGAGTGCCCTTGCTCTGCGCCACTGACAAGTTAGTTATTTTTGGACACGGAACTGACGGCAGAACCCAACCCATACATGTATGTACGTCGTCACGTGTTAACCGGGATCAGAGATACTGATAAAAACTTCGCCCTGTGCTCCCCGTCCCCAGTAGTCCGAAATTTCTTCACTGAGTTTTGCCCACCCACCTCAGTGTTGAAAGTTAAGTTAGAATAGTTTTGGCTGGCAAAAACCAGATAACGGCTTTTAGCAAGTAAAACTGATTACCATATCATATCATTAAGTCTCCCGTTGATGAGTTCAAAATCGCTGAGGCAGCAGACAATAGGTACAGCAATTTAAGCAGTAAATGACAAGAAGACCACAGCAGGGACAGATGCATGTACAGTAGGGACAGGTGCACTATCCTAGGTTACTGCTCTAGGATTGACCATTCACAAAACAACAAGCAACCAGGAAGATATCACTGTTTAGAAACAAAACTCGTAGCAACCAGGAAGATATCAGTAACCATTGCTAAACAAAATTCATAACATTAAAAATAACCAGGAAATAGATTATATATACCAGAAGGATCATATTAAGGCCGTATATATACATATAGGAGAGTGAGGGTGAGAGGGGTTTGTTTTAAATATTTGTGTGTGTGTGTGTGTGTGTGTGTGTGTGTGTGTGTGTGTGTGTGTGTGTGTGTGTGTGTGAGAGAGAGAGAGAGAGAGAGAGAGAGGAGAGAGAGAGAGAGAGAGAGAGAGAGACTGATTGATTGATTGATTGATTAAACTTTATTTCTCAACGGTGAAGATATTAGCACAAAGGCCGACTCTGCTACAGTACTACAGTACTCTGCCGTTGCTACAGTACTACTAATAACCAAGACATTCACAGTGACATATTATGACAGAATGATATAGACAAATAGAACATCAATAATAATAATAATAATAACAAACGAGACAGCGACTGCAACGGAAAATGATTTTTTTTTTTTTTTTTTTTTTTTTTTTTTAAGCAGTGAAAAACAACTGGAGCGAAAAGGTATTAATTTAAAAAAATAAATTAAAAAAATGGGGGTAATTTACAGAGAGAGCAAGGGAAGGGAAGGAATAAAATTAAGCTTAAGAAAACGACAACAAAGAAAAGGAATCGGATACTAAATTTAAAAAAATATTAAAATCAAATACTAAAAACCACCACCACAACAACAATAATGTAAACAAATTAATATGTAAACGATATAGATGTGATATAATACATATACACACATACATATACACACACATGTATGCACATATTACATACACCCACACACTCACACTCACAAACACACGGCAATGCTGTGGCAATGAATGTTCTAATTAGCACTGCAATGATAACAATATACTACCGCTTATACTATGAACAGAAATTGGAGAGATGAAAGGAATAAAACATCATTTAAATCAATATGTTGTATACTTAGCGCAGAGCTGGTATACAATCAAGACAAGAAATTACCTCACCATTCAAGGAAAATATATCCATACGCCTAAAATAACTTTTCTCGCACACCCTTGGGCATGTACACTCACTTATACATAAACACTTAAAATGCCAGGTGTATCAAACATTAGCAAACTAAATACTGTACATTTCAAGAATGAAAAATTATGTGTTACATCCAGTACGAAAATGTTGAAGAGCTTTAGATTTGAATGTGCTCACTGAGCATGCTATTTTAAGACTTCTAGGTAGCGCATTCAACAAAAGGATCCAGAATAAGCAAAACTCATCTTTTATATGTCAATTCTTGTTTTGGGCAAAATAAGAATGCTGTTCCGTGAGCTATGGTCGCTGCGCGCTCCAATTTGGACAAGCTGTCTCAAATATTGGGGTGATTTGTTATGGATAACTTTGTGCACTAAGATACATTTATTATACTGAAGATGCTCTTTTAAAGGTAATGGACCATATGAAATATGCCCTCGTCCAGTTAGCATTGGCGAAGCAGCGCAGAGAACTTTGGGCTGCACATTTGTGAACAGCTTTAAGTTTTTTGAGATGTACATCACTGCAGCTATCCCATACATTAGAGACATAATTAATTCTGGACATAATGTGCGCGTGAAAAAAACGTATTACAAGCTTCACTGTTACAAAAGTGTCTGAGGCGAGACAGCAAGTACACATTTTTAGCAATAGCGTTAGTAATACTGCTAATATGAGCTTGCCATTTAAGTTGGTCATCAAGAATAACACCAAGGTGACGATGTTCTGAAACCTGCTCTGTTACCTGTGAATTTAACATGAGACGAAGAGGAGGGTATACCACGCTGATGCCTTTGACGCGTGGCTACTACCATACTTTTAGTTTTCTCTGGGTTGAGCAACATTGCATTTGAAGAACACCATTCAGTTACTTCTTGGATGTTTGGCTGCAGCTTAGCATTTATAGCAGCTATATTATTTCCAGAAGCAGAAAGAGACGAATCATCAGCAAACATGTCACAATCAACTTCAGTAGATGAAATACTCAACGGGAGATCATTTATGTAAATACTGAAGAGAAGAGGTCCAAGAACAGACCCCTGTGGAACTCCAACTTCGACAGAGCCCTCAGGTGAATAATGTCCAGCAACAAATACTTTTTGTTTTCTTTGGCTAATATATGATTAAAAAAACTGAATGGCATTGCCGCTTAACTGATACAGTTTTCAATTTTTTCAATAAAATCTGATGGTCTATCAGGTCAAAGGCTTTTCTTAGATCTAAAAAGACAACACCATTCAACTTTGATTTATTTATGGAGGATAGTAGCCTGTCAACAAGACAGGTAAGTGCTGACTGACATGAGCGTTGTGGTCGAAATCCTGACTGATGTGTATGGATTAAGTTGAATCTGTCAAGATATTTGAGCAGGTGCTTATGCGCGTGCTTCTCCAAAGGCTTAGAGATTGAAGACAAAACAGAAATGGGACGATAATTATTGATGTCAGTTAAATCTTTCGCTTTTGGGAGAGGAACTACTTTTGCCGTTTTCAAGTCTGAAGGAAAACAGTTTTGGTTGATACATAAATTATAAACATATGTTAGGTGTTGAACAATGTATGGTAAATGAAAGCATAATAATTGTTTTTACTAATTCCATCACAACCAGAGGTGTTTTTGCTACCAACACTAGATACATATTTACCAACTTCATAAGCTGTAATTTCAGGGATGATGAAATTTAAGCCTTTTTGTGCAAATATTCTTCAGTTCATCGGAACATTGGTAATGTTCATGCCCCCTCTGAAGCGTTTTAGTTAGTGTTTTGGCTAGAGACAAAAAGTGATCATCAAATACCTCCGCAGTTAAAATACTTGGTATATTCCGTTTACAAGAGAATGTATTTTTGGTAAGAGCATTCAGAGCTTTCCAAACCAAGCAAGTGTTGTCAGTTTGGTTGGACAAAATTTTCTCAAAATATGTCTTTTTAGCATGCCTGACTAAATATTTCACGTGTCTTCTTTGTTGTTGTTTTTAAATTCAGGGTAGTTTTTCGCCTTCTTAAATCAGTCCCTTTGTTTCATAGCCTGTCGAATGTCAATTGTGAGCCAGGGAGGCAACGACATATTCTTTACAGGCTGTCTCCGCATTGGGCGATTCAGCGAAGCTGGTTTGCTAGAGTGAATGTGCTTTGTAATCTTTCGCGCAAGAAGTCGCGAGAGGTCGCAGCGCACTTCCGGGCCGATTTCTGAGTAGGCGTTGCTTCACGCTGTGTATAACAGTGGAAGTTGAACTAGAATCGCGAAGCAGTACAAATGCCAATACTGTTGCAGTTGCAAAAATTACCGTGGAAAGGGGATGGAGTGTGGAAAAAAAAGTGTCTTTGCGTCGTTTTTTGGCTGACCAGAAGATCGCGAGTTCGTAGAAAAAATGCGTTTTGGGGCATCCTATAGCACGAGAAACAAGTTATTGCTTATTTCCAGACACATTATGACTACGGGCCTCAAAAAATGCCTTTAAAGTTGGCAGTGTAAAATTCGCAAATTCACTGTCACCGCCTTCCATTGTGAAGAAAGTACGCACCGGAAGTAAAAGCAGCCAAGGGACTTAACCGATGCCAGGCAAAAGTCAAGGGAGTTAACAACCCCGCCTGAATCGCCCAA
>JABMCL010003248.1:1187500-1205000 GCA_018857735.1 Alviniconcha marisindica
GGCACTAGCATCGAGCCTCTCTCTCTCTCTCTGAATTCCCGCCCTACCATCGACCCTCCCTCTCTCTCTCCAAGGCTCTCTGTGTGTATATGTGTGTGTGTGTGTGTGTGTGTGTGTGTGTGTGTGTGTGTGTGTGTGTTCCCGCCCTAGCATCGATCGTACACGTGTGTGCTCCACAAGACTCGTACGGTGTACATGTACCCGAACTGTTAGACCTTCAAGACGTAATGCAATACGTCTTCTGGGACCGCCTTGCTGACGGGTTAATTGTTTCTTTCTTCCTCTCTCAGTTGCAATGCTTTTGTTGTGCGTGTCTTGTGACTGTCCCGTGATTTTCTTTTCACACACACACGCACACACACACACACACACACGTGCGCGCAAACACACACACTCATACACACACACACACGCACGCGCGCACACACACACACACAGAAACACATACACACATGCGCTGAAACACACACACAAACACACACGCGCGCGCGCGCAAACACACACACATATACACACGTGCAAACACACACACACACATTCACATACACGTGCGCGCAAACACACACACTCACACAATATCATCAAAGCACACACACACACACACACACATGCGCGCAAACACACACACACACAAACAAACAAAACGTGAACAAGCCTATCCATACGCAGTAACAAGCACAGACACAAATACCAGCAGGTTAACCATTTTAACTTGTGCAATAATTTTAATACTAATACATCCATGGTCATAAAAATCCCATAACTACCAACGATTATGCCTAATAAGTGAACCTGGACATTATCAAGATGCAAACACAACACAGACTCTACAAGAGATCACGGAATGTGACAAGGACATTTTATGGAACAAAGCAAGTTTCGTCAAAGGAAAACTAAAATTAACTGACACCACAACTTCACCTCCAGACTTACTGGGTGTGAGCACTGAGCTGGCAACACACTCCGAGCATCGCTTTCCGGCACTTTCTTCCTTGAAGGAAGGATGTCGTAAACCAGTGCTTGGAGTTTGGGCTGGCAGTAAAAGTTAATCGTTCTAGACATGGGCATCGCAGGAGCCTGGGTTCAGCATCCTGCACTGTCAAGCATCCAGCACAGCCTAAAAAGAGAGCGAGGTACACTCCAAGGCAGCTTTCATTCAAATGAAGCGTTCTCAGTGCAAGGTGTCTGTCTGCTGACCTTGAAGAAAGACCTAAAATGTCCCTTTTAGTTTAGGACAAGATTTACTTTTAGTTTAGGACAAGATTTATCTGTCTCTGGAAAATATAGGCTGAAGGGAGGGAGTATTACATGTTGTAGACACAGTGTGTGTGTGTGTGTGTGTGTGTGTGTGTGTGTGTGTGTGTGTGTGTGTGTGGTGGTGGTAGTGGTGTGTGTGTGTGTGTGTGTGTGTGTGGTGTGTGTGTGAGTGTGTGTGTGTGTGTGTGTGTGTGTGTGTGTGTGGTGTGTGTGGTGGTAGTGGTGTGTGTGGTGTGTGTGTGTGTGTGTGTGTGTGTGTGTGGTGTGGTGTGTGGTGGTGTGTGTGTGTGTGTGTGTGTTGTGGTAGTGTGTGTTGTGTGTGGTGTGTGTGGTGTGTGTGTGGTGTGTGTGTGGTGTGGTGTGTGTGTGTGTGTGTGTGTGTGTGGTGTGTGGTGTGTGTGTGTGTGTGTGTGGTGTGTGGTGTGTGGGTGGTGTGTGTGGTGTGTGTGTGTGTGTGTGTGTGTGTGTGTGTGTGTTTGTTTTCATTTTGTATGGAATATTTGCGTTTTGTTGCACGTGTACTTAGTACTTGTCCATTGTATTGATTTTTTTTTATCGTTTCTTTGTACATATCATAATGTACAGTGCCATTAAGCTGGTAATTTTTTCACAGGACACAGCGCTACAAAAGAGCTGTCATTATTAAAATCTAGGTTACAAACAGTGGCTTAACTCAACAAACACTTGAAACTGATACATGTATTGATTGTACTTATTTCCCATGATGCTAGGAATGCAAACACAAAACCTGAATAAAACACATTAAAAACCACTATAGGAAAAAAAGCTCCTGAAACTTAACATGAACAGCAGCAAATCAACAACAGTTTCCAAAAACTATTCATTTGTGTGCATAAGTAGGGCAAAAGGTTAAAAATACCCTGAGAAATATATATATATCATCCCTGAAAGACAATATCACAGATAATGTGTGTAGGTGAGTAAGTAGTAACTTGCTGTTTTACACCCAGTCAACCAGTAGTTATATCAGGGCAAGTATAATTTGTGTGAAACAAGGCCACACAAAGCAATTCGGTAAAAAGTCCTCAGCAAAGTGCAAGCATCAGGAATCACACAAAGAAAGATCACAATCAAACATCACAGGAAAGTGTGATAAGGAGAAGGCCATTTTCATTCAAAATAAACTGCAAATGAAAACAGACTTGCACAAATACTCCTTGACTAATTAAACCAGTGTCACAAATCCTGGAGAAGTAGTAGTAATTGGATTTTAACATCCTGTCAACCACACAGGGTCCCCTTAGGACAGTCAAACTCAGATCATAAGCAAATACACATTTCTAAACTCTCCTCACATCATCAACCCTCTGTCAAGTCAGTCTACAAAACCAATCACATCACAAACACAAAACATACATACACAAACATCAGACACAAATTTCTGAAAAGTTAGTCCCTTCAATATCACCACTGTTAAAAGAAAACATAAGGCTAGGACATGCTGGTATCGTCGACCATTCCGTCTAATTTATCGATACCAGGTTTTAAAAGAAAAATATCAAAAAGGAATGGACAGACACAATATAAAATTTAAAAATGTTATATAAATGCATCATGGCAAATACCAGTGCCATATGGCAGCAAGCTGCATATACCACCTACCATCATCTGCTAGCTGCTCAACAAGAGCCATACAAAAAAGCCTAACCCTTAACAAAAAATATTTGAGAAAAGTCAAGAGAATGGACCATTAGCAGAAAAATGACAATTAAGACAGAAAGAGCAAGATGACTAGGCAGAAAAAACAAGAGAGGAGATAGGAAAGGGGAATCAAATGACAGTCCTGAGATTCCAGACAGGAGGGAGACATCAGACATCCCCGGTCTCCCTCTGGGGGATACTGGAGACAAGAGGGGGGAAAAGCACAAGTACATCGATCATTACATTACACTTCTATCGCCTTTGTGTTGGAATGAAAACAGGTATAAAAATGTATGTGTCAGAACTTATCCTATCAAACCTGTGTTCTACTTTTAGGGTAAAAATAATCTGCTTTTGTGAAACATTGTGTGTAAACTAAACACACTAATAACATCGGTACACAGCATCATGAGCTGGCAAAACGTAAAATATTTATGTCCGACACATTCACCTCGGCCATTTTCTACAGACAAGCCTCTTTAATATTTAAATGCATCAATTTGCATATCAAGTCAACTGCAAAGCAAATGATTTCAATCCCTGATTAAGACTGAAGTGGCTTTGGTACAGCACAGTACATCAACCAACTAGGGTCCGCAGTTTGTGCTTAATGATGAAATAACACCTTAAGGCAATATCCACTTTTAGCCCCATCGGTTGGCGGTCCTCAAATGGTATGAGAATGTGTGTGTGTGTTGTGTGTGTGTGTGTGTGTGTGTGTGTGTGTGTGTGTGTGTGTGTGCGTGTGTGTGTGTGCGTGTGTTTGTGCGTGCATGTGTGCATGCATGTGTGTGTACACGGGCATAGTATGGAATGAACTGATATGTGGACATGCCAACGTCGTGCACACTTCAAGTTTATTCTGCCAACACACACACACAAATTTTCATGCCATCTGAGGACTGTGAACCAATGGGCCTTAAAGTGGACATTTCCAGTCTTACTACAAATAGCAAGTCCAAAAGAATGGACAATAAAACCGTAAAATTAGGCATTAATGCAACAAGTAGAATATTATGCATCAGCCTTAATACAACAGTCAATACATTGATCAAGGACAGAGGAACAGAAGTGTATGCAAAACATACATACACCCAAAGAACACTTTTCTCTTAGCACTGAGAGCAGAAGGGAAGAAATTAACCACCAACAACAACAACAAAAATGAAATGAGATACACAGTTACATGTATCCTTATGGTAAAAAGTTAATTTGTGAAGCAGTCAACTTGGGGCAGTTTATATGCATTCATTACATTGGAAAAGCCATGCAAATTAAGTATAACAGTACGATTAGCAGAGGAATGCAATCACAAGTCTCAAAATTCGTATTTTAACAATGCCAGTACACAGAATCATATTTCAGTAAATAAACAATTATGTTGTCCAAAATTTTAATATATATGCACAGGAGTCTCTTCTGTAACAATCAAACTAAACTGCATGTGGTAGGAAAAGAAATATGGAACAGCAATGGAGACCGACACAGTTCATGATCAGGTACACTAACAGTCACTGAAATATAGAAATAAGCAACATTAACAGAGATGGACTCATTTTCAGATTAACACAGACAGACTCATTTTGAGATCAGGTACATTAACAGTCATTGAAATACAGAAATAAGGAACAACAACAGAGGTTTTGTGATCATGTACATTAACAGTCATTGAAACATAAAAATAAGCAACAGCAAAAAAAAGACTGACATGTTTTGTTATCAGGTACATTAACAGTCACTGAACCATAACAATAAGGAACAACAACAAAAAGACTGACATGCTTTGTTATCAGGTACATTAACAGTCACTGAAACATAAAAATAAGGAACAACAACAAAAAGACTGACATGCTTTGTTATCAGGTACATTAACAG
Source organism: Alviniconcha marisindica (assembly GCA_018857735.1). NCBI lineage: Eukaryota > Metazoa > Mollusca > Gastropoda > Provannidae > Alviniconcha > Alviniconcha marisindica. The sequence goes on from JABMCL010003248.1 coordinate 1,192,295, forward strand.
TCACTGAAACATCAAAATAAGGAACAGCAACAAAAAGAAGATAATTGACACATTTTGTTATAAAAATAAGGAACAGCAAAAAAATTGACTGTCATGTTTTGTTATCAGGTACATTAACAGTCACTGAAATATAGAAATAAGGAACAGCAACAGAGACCAACATGTTTTGTGATCAGGTACATTAACAGTCACTGAAACATAAAAATAAGGAAGAGCAAAAAAAGATTGACATGTTTTGATATCAGGTACATTAACAGTCACTGAAACATAAAAATAAGGAGCAGCAACAAAAGACAAAAAAAGACTGACATGTTTTGTTATCAGGTACATTAACAGTCACTGAAATATAGAAATAAGGAACAGCAACAGAGACCAACATGTTTCATGATCAGGCACATTAACAGTTTTTTTTAAATACAGATGCACCATAACAGAAATATTCTGGTGAATTGTCTCTGAAATGTACTGCAGTCTCAACAATGCGCTGTAACAGAAAGACACGTTCTGTGATCAGGTCAATTCGCAGTGTCTGAATGCACAGTAACAGAGATGCACACACTTTGTGATTAGGTAAACTATCAGTCTCTAAAATGTGCTGTAGGAGAGCAGGACACATTTTGCGATCAGTTAGACTATCCGTCTGAAATGTGCTGTAACAGAGATGCACACACTCTGTGACCATGTAAACTATCAGTCTGAAACGCACTGTAACAGAGATGCACACACTCTGTGATCACGTAAACTATCAGCCAGGATAATAACAAAGCAAATAATCCACTCTTCGACAGAGGGCCGACCACCTTCGTGTCTGCACCGCATCACATGACAACACAGGCTCGACTCTTGGTGGGAGAGAAGTTGAGCTGGGACTGCTGGCGTTGCAGCGTTCCGTGTTGGGTGGCAGTGGACTGCTCGGCAGGTTTCATCTTGGACTTGGACACCCGCTTGCTGACAGCAGGGGGAGGGGCAGCGCTGGTTCCGGATGAGGTGTCCATCACCTTGTTGCCCGGGGTGGTGGCGGCAGAGGGTTGGGGTGTGGTGGAATCTTCGGAGCCAGGAGGCAATGGGGTCAATCCTGATCAAAATACACACACAAAATCAAGTCCATTGGTAAAGTCCATCACACGTATGTATTTATACATTTGTGTATAAAAGATACACAAAAAGTGTACCCATGCATGCATGCAGAGACACACATGCGAGTGCATATACACACACACACATGCACACACACACACACACACACACACACACACAAAAGCATGCACACACACACACACACACACACACACACACACACACACACACACACACACACACACACACACACACACAGAGTCACACACACACACACACGCACACATGTATACATGCATGCACATTCCCTGTGTGCCCATGCATGCCCATCCCCCCAACCCCCACCCTTGCCAGCCACCACACACACACATGCACACACACAACAACAACAACAACAAAAAGCAAAAAAAGCAACCCACCTGACGTACGTGATTCAGCGCGAGAGTCCTGCCTTACGTAATCTGGAATGCTCATCTCACGCAGAGCCTGCAGAAAGTAGTCCACACCGATGCTTTCTGTGGTGTGGTGAGTACCGCTCACGGTGTCAGCATTACTCAGCACTGTCACCCTGGTGTTCTGCCGGTGTTTGTCACACAGCCACACCATCCGACCGTTAGGTAGGTGACACCTACAACAACAACAGGCATCTCTGATTCAATATGCACCGGGCCAGGTTTCCCACGACACATATGACCCTCATCATCCTCACATCTCAGATTCAACAGGTCTCCCATGACATGTACGACCCTCCTCAGCTACACATCTCAGATTCAACAGGTCTCCCATGACATGTACGACCCTCATCAGCTACACATCTCAGATTCAACAGGTCTCCCATAACATGTACGACCCTCATCAGCTACACATCTCAGATTCAACAGGTCTCCCATGACATGTACGACCCTCATCAGCTACACATCTGATTCAACCTGCACCTGGCAAGGTTTCCCGTAACACATACAACCCTCATCATCCACACATCTCAGATTCAACACATACCTGGCCAGGTCTCCCATGACACGTACGACCCTCATCAGCTAGACATCACAGATTCGACATGTACCTAGCCAGGGTTTCCATGTCACATACGACCCTTGTCAGCTACACATCACAGATTCAACCTGTACCTGGCCAGGTTTCCCATGAAACATACAACCCTCATCAGCCACCCATCTCAGGTTGGATACGTACCTGGCCAGGTTTCCCATGACACGACCCTCGTCAGCATCTGCCACCATCTGCCGCAGTTTGTGGTAGCTCCGCTGGAAGTCTGACACCTCTGCTATCTGGGGACTCTGGAAATAAAAGCATTTACCTCTTGGCAAAAGGGAGACTCAGGGGTGCCCAAAACATCTTTAGAGGAGCATCTGTGACAGCACAGCGGGTCTCTGAAAAAAGCTGGTTTTAGAGAGTTTTCCTCTGTCTTCTGCCTCCCTTTTCCATCAACGCTGGAGGCAAAGTTAACTGAGATATGGGGGTGGTCTCATGTGAATGGATGACAAATCATAATGTGCATACACATTTTTTATAGGCATGAATATGCATGTTCACAGTGCAGATTCTCTCCTGTACACCACAAGAAGCACAATCAGTTAAGCACAAACACCCACAAAACCACACACACACAATCACACAGGCACACACACATGTACATGTGAACACACACACACACACACACACACACACACACACACACACACACACACACACACACACACACACACACACACACACACACAACATGCACACAAACACAAACACAACACACACACACACACACACACACACACACACACACACACACACACACACACACAGAGTAAAGACAAAAGGGAAGGAGGATGACAACCAATAATAAAAGAAGAGCATTCTGAGAGAGGACCAGACAGAATTAACAGAACAATGACAATAATCTTGGATGGCTCTTACAGAACTGCAAATCTGTCCACAAAGGAAAAACTCAATGAACACACCATTCACGCACACACATACATGCACATAAACAATGGTCCATAATTACAATCACAATGTTGTTGTTGTTGTTGATTGCTTTTATATAGTGCTATTCTCCGCTCTCGAGCAGACTCACTGCGCTTACACATGATTCTACATGAGTGAACAGCTTTTTAAAGCGCATTTCTGAATATCCACCAAAGTGGTGTACTTACAGCGGTGGCATGGCTGGTGCCACATGAAACTGCTGCCATCTCAGCATGTTACAAAGGTAACCAATGGTCACAGGACTGATATATACACTTTTGTGAAAAGGCTTGGCTGAAAAGCAAAGTCTTGAGCTGGGGTTTGAACTCGGACAGAGAATGGACCATCAGCAGAAAAATGACAAGACAGAAACAGCAAGGGGACTAGGCAGAAAAACAAGAGAGGAGATAGTAAAAGGGGAATCGAATGTCAGCCCTGAGACTCCAGACAGGGGGAGAACATCAGACATCCCTGGCCTTCCTCTTCTTCTTCTGCAAAGTGACCTCAGTCATCATATTGAAGATTAGGCAAAAAAACAAGAGAAGAGATAGTAAATGGGGAATCAAATGTCAGCCCTGAGACTCCAGACAGGGGGAGAACATCAGACATCCACAGCCTCCCTCTACTTCTTCCGCAGAGTGACCTCCTTCATCATGTTGAAAATTATGTCCCTGTTAGGGGGTTGTGCAGCAAGGGGAAAAAACTCTTACAAACAAACAAACCTTGAGTTTTGAGTGTCCCATCGGCATTTCAAGTCTCCGACCAGGCCAATTAGCTACGGTAGCAGACACCATGGGCAAACCCCAACCGGCACAGTCCCAGCCGTCATCAACACAACTTACTGGCGGGGCAGGGGCCTACTCTGAGGGTAGCGATTTCGGAGGCATGAACAGAAAGACTCAAGGGAAGGTGCATGTAGCACCCATCACATCCTCAGTGAGGTCATTGCAATCCTTCATTGTGTTGGGACTCACAGTTCTACCCTTCAGGGGTTCACGGCAAAGGACGACACCGCCGTGACAACATGCGCAAGCGCTGCGAACCACCCACCTTCTCCAGCCACTGAAGGTAGAGTCGGCCCAGCGGCTGTGTCATGCAGTTCATCACCAGCCTCCTGCTGTACTTAGCGATGGCGCTGATTCGGGACAGGAAGGGAGCAAACTCCTCGATGGCCACCCCAAATTGCGGCTGCATCGCGATGGGGTCCCCAGCCACATGCCAGCCCTGAAAGGAGGAGCAAGCGGCACTCGTCACACCACAAGCGATCTGAAGGTCCAAGTGTGAGAGGTGGATTCATCTTACGGCCATGCTGAATGAGCTTTTGCCAGTCTAGCTGATCTAGGCTACTGAAGTTCAGGTTAAAACGCTAAAAAAATTCTGCTGCTTAAACCAGTCATTCCGGCCAGCTGCCCATCCACACACCTACTCTACCAGCCTTCCACTCACTCTACATGCTGGCCATTCACCCACTGTCTACCACTCAGCTATTCACCCACTACTCTACCAGCCATTCACCCACTGTATACCACCCAGCCATTCACCCACTACTCTGTCAGCCATTCACCCACTCTACTACCCAGCTATTCACCCCGTACTCTAACAGCCATTCACCCACTATTTTACCAGCCATTCACCCAGTACTCTACCAGCCATTCACCCACTATTTTACCAGCCATTCACCCAGTACTCAACCAGCCATTCACCGACTCTACTACCCAGCTATTCACCCACTACTAGCCATTCACCCACTGTCTACCACCCAGCTATTTGCTCACTACTCTACTAGCCATTCAACCACTGTCTACCACCCAGCTATTCGCCCACTACTCCACTAGCCATTCACCCACTCACTCTACCAACCAGCTATTTACCCACTACTCTACCAGCCATTCACCCAATACACTACTACCCAGCCATTCACCCACTACACTACCACCCAGCCATTCACCCACTACTCTACCAGCCATTTACCCACTACACTACCACCCAGCCATTGATCCACTACACTACCACCCAGCCATTCACCCACCCACTCTAGCACCTAGCCATTCACCCACTACACTATCACCCAGCCATTCACTCATACAGGGCCACCTAGCTATTCACCCACTCAGTAAATCAGCCAGCCACAGAAACTCTACCAGACAGCTAGCCAGTCATTCCTCCACTCAACCATTCAGTAACCCACCTCTCCAACCACCCATCTAATCACCCACATGAGAGCCCTACATCCACCCATCATACCACCAGTCTACATACACATCCACCCTTCAAGCCACCAATCAACATACACATCCATCCTTTAAGCTACCAATCAACATACACATCCATCCTTCAAGCCACCAATCAACATACACATCCACCCTTCAAGCCACAAGTCTACATACACACACACCCTTCAAGCCACTAGTCTACATATACATCCACTCTTCAAGCCACCAATCTACATACACATCCATCCTTCAAGCCACCAATCAACATCCACATTCACCCTTCAAGCCACCAGTCTACATACACATCCACCCTTCAAGCCACCATCACATCACATCCACCCTTCAAGCCACCAGTCTACATACACATCCACCCTTAAAGCCACCAGTCTACATACACATCCATCCTTCAAGCCACCAGTCTACATACACATCCATCCTTCAAGCCACCAGTCAACATGCACATCCACCCATCACACCACCAATCAACATACACATCCACACATCATGCCACCAGTCTACATGCACATCCACCCATCACACCACCAATCTACATACACATCCACCCATCACACCATCAATCAGCATACACATCCACCCATCACACCACCAATCTACATACACATCCACCCATCACACCACAAATTTACATACGCATTTAACTAAACAGAAAAAGGAAAAAAGAAAGTCCAGAAAGTTGCACTGACCTCTTCATGCTCGCAAAGAATGTTGACAATGAAACTGACACTGAGAAAGTCACTGCCAGAGATCTGCTTCTTGGTGTCGGCATCCTCCTTCCTCTCACCTGCGTTGTCACCAGCCGCAGTCACTGCTTTGTCACCTGCAACACCAAGAAAGGCGGAGACTGCAGGATTGTTGCAGAGGATGAGGAGCCAAAAGCTGATCAGTCAATGCAAGTCATGTGGCACTGTAAGCTATGTGACCAGACACACAGAGTCAAGGGCACATGGCACTGTAAGCTATGTGACCAGACACACAGAGTCAAGGGCACGTGGCACTGTAAGCTATGTGACCAGACACACAGAGTCAAGGGCACGTGGCACTGTAAGCTATGTGACCAGACACACAGTCAAGGGCACGTGGCACAGTAAGCTATGTGACCAGACACACAGAGTCAAGGGCACGTGGCACTGTAAGCTATGTGACCAGACACACAGTCAGGGGCACGTGGCACTGTAAGCTATGTGACCAGACACACAGTCAGGGGCACATGGCACTGTAAGCTATGTGACCAGACACACAGTCAGGGGCACATGGCACTGTAAGCTATGTGACTAGACACACAGTCAGGGGCACAAGGCACTGTAAGCTATGTGACCAGACACACACAGTCAGGGGCACAAGGCTCTGTAAGCTATGTGACTGAACACACAGTCAGGGGCACAAGGCTCTGTAAGCTATGTGACTGAACACACAGTCAGGGGCACAAGGCACTGTAAGCTATGTGCCTAGACACACAGAGTCAGGAGCACAAGGCAGTGTAAGCTATGTGATCAGACACACAGTCAGGGGCACAAGGCACTGTAAGCTATGTGACTAAACACACACAGTCAGGGGCACAAGGCACTGTAAGCTATGTGACTAAACACACACAGTCAGGGGCACAAGGCACTGTAAGCTATGTGACCAGACACGCAGAGTCTGGGGCACATGGCATTGTAAGCTATGTGGCTAGACACACAGAGTCAGGGGCACATGCATGCAGTCAGTCACCCATACTTTCACACAGCTGCACTACATACGTACTACACCTGCAAACATTTACCTACGCAAGCATTATACGGGTACATGCATGAGACATACATCATAGAAACACACACACATACACACACACATACACTACACCACACCACACCACATACACCACCACCACCACCCCCACACACCCCACATCCACAAACCGCACACATACATACATACACAAACACACACACACACACACACACACACACACACACACACACACACACACACCACAAACTGGCATCCAGAAACCACACACATACACACACTCACAACACACACATACACACACACACCCACACACACCACACACACACACACACACACAACACAAACTGGTATCCAGAAACCACACACACACACACCACACACACACACACACACACACACACCACACACACACACCACACACACTACCCACACACACACACACAACAACACACAACACACGTGCTATACCCCAATGGCCCACACTAGGCAAGACACACACCTGTTTCCCCCTCAACCTTGGCAAAGTCCACCAGGAAGAGGCGGGGGTATGGCAGCATGTCTTGCAGCTCAGCGTAGAGAACCACCTGCCGCAGGAACTTGCGCTGGGCAAGCTCACACAGCTCCTGCACAGCACAGAGAGTAGACATGCACCATGTAACCGGCTCATCATAATCATCATCATCAGCATCATCATCATCAGCAGCAGCAGCTCTGTTGCACTGACACGTGAACGGCGAAGCATTATTTTGTGAACCAGTTGTTTTCTGAGTACTGCTAGCATCATGGCCAACATGATGGGTGATGCGTGACTGGAAGTACTGTCCCATTATTCCTGGTTCATGCAAGACTCTACAGATGCATTGTCTGCATTGCAGTATGTACATCTAATATTACTACAATCATCAACATCATCATCATCATGATTTGCAGACAGCAGATAATTATACCCATGTTTCTGCAGCAGGCTCACAGTACTTGCAGAGGATAGCCAGATAGTTAGGTTTTTAATGCCAAGTTGACCATGATGGATATATCAGATGAACAAACTACCTAAACACCCCAACAAAACAAAAACACATACAACACTACACACACACACTATGCACACACACAGACACACAGCACACACACACACACACACACCACACACACACACACTCACACACAGCACACACACGCAGCACACACACACACAGCCACACACACACACACGCACACACACACACACATGCACACACAAACACACACACACAGACACACACACACACACACACACACACACACACACAACAACACACACACACACACACACACACACACACACACACAACACACACACACACACACACACACACACACACACAACACACACACACACACACACCACAACACACTACACACAAAACACACCAACAACGCCTTGCACACGTCTGACTGCTCACCTGGAAGGAATGTGACTGCTGATCCTTGCTGGCAGCCTTGGCCTTGGCTGCGGCCTTGACCCCAGCATCAGGGGAGGTAATGTAGGGCTGCATGAGCTGCACCAGGCGGTCGTAGGCAGCAGGGCTCTGAGACTCCTGGAAACTCACCACCGGGAAGTTGTGTGACAGGATGCCCACCTGCACATAAAATTATGACACCATAATTACCACCTGAGGTATGTCGGAGGGTAGACACGCAAAAAAAAGAAGAAGAAAAAAAGAGCACAGGAACAACACAAAAGTTTTCATTTCCATTAGCTGCTGACACGATGCCCACCTGCACACAAAACAACGAAACCGTTGCCACCTGAGATTGGTGAGATGGTACACACGCAAAAACAAAACAAAAAAAACGATCAAAACAAAGGTTTTCATTTCCTCAGCTGCTGATGCCCATCTGCACATAACAGAACAAAACCGTTACCATCTGAGATCAGTCAGATGGTACGCACACACACACACACACAAAACACAGGGAGAACAACAACAAAAAATCATTTTCATCACCTGCCAACACCCTGTGATATATAGTTTTTTACACTGATTATTATGTGTACAGTCAAACAAACATGCCCCTTTCATATATTTTCCTTTCTTTCTGCAAGATAATGTAGGTACCCCAGTTACGGAGGAACGGACTGTAATATGTGCACAGTATCACAAACGCCACCTGGCAATATACTTAGTATGTGCACAGTATCACAAACGTCACCTGGCAATATACTTTTCTTCCTTTCTTCATGATAACGTACATAAGTACCCCAATCACTAAGGAACTGACTACATGTGTGCAGCATCACAAAAATCACACTGTGAAATATTTTCCTTTCTTTCTCCATGATAGCATAGAGCTATACCCTGATCTCAGAGGGACAGACTATATGTGTGTGGTATCACAAACATCAACCTGCAATATATTTTCCTTTCTTTTTCCATAACAACATATCCTGATGATAATGATCATAATAATAGATTATTTATGGCGCCCCATCTTGTAAGAGCCCAGAGCGCTTACAAAGACGTAAGGATATGCTCATTTCATCACACACACACACACCCACACAACACACCCACACCAAGATGCATGCGCACACCCACCCAGTCACACACATGCATGCACGCACACATGCACGCACGTATGCACACACACACACACACACTACAAATACAGAGGAGAAGAGATGGGTTTTCAGTTTTGACTTAAAAGAAGAGAGTGAAGACGCATGTGTGATGCAGGAATGATGGAGGAATGGACTACATGTGTGAGGAATGTTTTGACTTAAAAAAAGAGAGTGAAGATGCATGCATGATGGAGGAATGATGGAGGAATGGACTACATGTGTGAGGAATGTTTTGACTTAAAAGAAGAGAGTGAAGACGAATGCCTGTGGGAGGAATAATGGAGGAATGGACTATGTGTGTGAGGTATGATATGACTTAAAAGAAGAGAGTGAAGACGAATGCCTGCTGAAGGAATGGACTACGTGTGTGCGGAATGACCAAAGTCCCCACCTCCGTGGCTCTCCATTTGCTGCCAGAGCCCACCACGGCCAGGACGACGGGCAGCTTCAGCGTGTTGGCCACAAAGCGGAACTCCACCACGCAGTTGTTGGAGGCTGCGTACTCGTCGGACACGCACACCAACACCACCTTGGCATTCACCAGTCCCTCCCCGATGTCTTCAAACAGGCCGTGCTGACAGATTGAAGGAGGAAAATCATAACAGCAGGCACGTTCAATTCAAGCTGTTCAGCATGGGAGAATTTATCACTGACACAAAAAAAGTACAGGTTTCTGGGTGTTTTGTTCTGGGACATTCCGGGAAGAAGAAAAAGACCACGGAAACAATGAAGCAGTGGTTTCTGGGACATTCAGGGAAGAAGAAAAATTACCACAGAAACACAGGGAAGAAGAAAAACGACCACAGAAACAATGAAGTAGTGGTTTCTTATCAACACTGCAGTGCTGAGCAACTGAAACTGAGGGGACCAAGGAAGCGCTTCGCATTGTGAAAGGCATGAGACGTGTGTTAATCAATGCAAGTTAGAAACCTGGTTTGCATTATGCAATATTTCATGTTTTTCTTTTTATTCTTTCCAACAGCAAAACACAACCGAACAACAAAAGAATAGTAGGGAAACTCCCAAGCTAGCTTGGCAAATAATTTAAAAAATACCCATCACAGTCTTGATGAGTGTAATCTGACATGCCGAAACACACACAGACCCAGTAAGGACAGGGTGGCTCTGCTCAACGGCTGCTTGGTTTGCCCTAGAGACGCGCAACCTGAATGTCCCACAAGGAAAGTGTGTACTGGTAACATACACAACGAAACTGAACATTCCAACACAAGGAGCCAGACAGACAGAGAAAGAGAGAGAGAGAGAGAGAGAGAGAGAGAGAGAGAGAGAGAGAGAGAGAGAGAGAGAGAGAGAGAGAGAGAGAGAGAGAGAGAAAGAGACACAGACAGACAGACAGAGGAAGACAGAGAGATACGGAGATAGAGAGAGACAGAGAGAGATGGTGACAGAGCAGAGGGAACTTAAACTCAAACTCAAAACTTTAATACTCAAGGATAGTAGCAGCGTTAGGTCCATTTGGACCTCTCTAACAGCCAGTCCAGGGAAACAGAGCAAACGGAGCTGATCGACTCACCACTCCGACCCGCTCAATGTCAATCCAGCAATGGATCCCCTTTCCCTCCAAGTAGTCCTTGATGTCTCTGGGGTCACCGTACCCAGCAGCCCCCTCCACAGTCCGCGAGCCCTTGGACACTGCCCGGGCCGAGTTCTGCCAGCAGTAGCTGATGAAGCAGGGTGGGAAGTCCTCCGCCCCACCGCCCTCAGTCTTCTTCTTCAGGCGCTCCATAAGCACCGTCTTCAGCTCGTCCAGCTTGGACGGGTAGCGGTCCGGCTGCTGCATGTTGATGTACACCTGAGAAACATCGAGAGTAAGTCAAGCCGTGCCAAGTACTTGTTTATTTCGTTCCAAGGAAAACGTGGGTGCCACCCATGAATAACAAACAATGGAATAAAATCTACATGTATAAGAGATTCGCAGTCTAAGAGCACACAATAATGTACAAATGCCACAAGTGACTGGTTTCAGTCTTACAAATGCCACAAGTGGCTGGTCTCAATCTTACAAATGCCACAAGTGGCTGGTTTCAGTCTCACAAATGCCACAAATGGCTGGTTTTAGTCTTGTTTGCTGTGACTGTTCTTGAAGCTATGGTAGCTCTGGTTTAAAACAAACAAACTTCTGTTGCGACACAAGTATGCTTGTCATGACAAAACTTTTGTCACAACAAACACATTTGCCACGACAAAAGTTTTGTCACGACAAACATAATTTTGTCGAGACAAACATAATTTGGTCACAACAGAAGTTTTGTTGTGACAAGCATACTTTTGTTGTGACAAAAGATGTGTTTTGTCATGACAAACACATGTTTGTCACAACAACTTTTGTCATGACAAAAATGATACTTGTGGCAGGCTCCCATCAATGATACACACTCTCCCCTTAATCCAAAAGTAGTCCCTACCACAATCTCTCTCCCTCACCACAAAGCAGTCCCTCACCAGATAATAACCCAAGCAGCAACTACAATAACAACAACAAAAAGATGTCCGTGCGACACCACAGTCACTACCAGAATGCATTCCCTGAGCTGAACACCATCTTCCTTATAATAATAACAATAGTAATAATAATAATAATAGCAATCATTTCTATAGCACTGTATCTCACCAGCAAGGGTGAACACACTGCACTTTACAAGACCAACAGAAATGTATGCATAAAACCTTAAAAAAATATAGGATCATACTGCATTCCTCACACACACCAAGCCTTATCAGAAGCACGCCAGCTCTAACCAATGGAGCTACTTGGCCAGTAGCCCCCCCCCCCCAACCTCACCTCATCAGCCAGGAGGATGCCCAGCTTGCTCTGGCGCCACTGAAAGCCCGACCCCACAGTGATCAGCAGGATGGGCTTGCGCAGAGTGAGGCGGGCATACTTGAAGAGGTTGCAGCAGTCCTCGTCGCTGACGTAGGAGTTGGTCATGAAGGCCACAAAGAGGGGAGCGTCCATCAGCGCTTTGGCCATCTCGTCCATGGACGTGCTGCTGGCGTCTGACGCCACCCAGCTTCATGGCGATGGCGGAGGAAACAATCACCGGGTAAAGGTTGCAGTCAA
>JABMCL010003248.1:1207500-1212500 GCA_018857735.1 Alviniconcha marisindica
TGTTTATTTGTTGTTGTTTGGGGGGGTAATATATGTAACAAAATTGTATCATTTGTATCCTCTGTATGTTCTCCTGTCTAGCAGACGTAATTGGACAGATTCTGCTTAATCCTGTGCAAACTGAGGAATAATGAAAGCTGCTACACTCACATGTGCAGCAAGTACACCCCATCATTGAAGGCATTCCTTATCTTCTTACACCAAGACAAGACAGCAAAAGCAAATCTGGTGATCAAGACTCACTATGCACAAGAAACGTCAACGCCTTACCATGTTCATGCATGGGATGGTATAAAATTATGAGAGTCAGAGGTAACACACAAAGAATCAACTCATCAACCAGTCCTTCAGACCCCCCCCCCCCCCCCCCCCAACCCCACCCAACCCAAAGAGGAAAGTGATGACAAACCAACAGTCAAACATCCTCAGACACTCAGAGCAGGGTATGAATCAGTAACAGTTAACCCCTTCACTGCCGTGATGTCATTTGAAAACGACCAATAAAATGCTAAATTTGAAACCTTTAAGCTTTTTTGTTTCCTTTTTTTGGCACTGGCATGTGAAAGAATTTTCAGTACTGAAAGCAGATGTGACAGGACTGGAAAATACTCTGTTTGCAGCAACGTCTGTGCAGCTTTCAGCCTGGAAATTTTACAGGCTGGGGCAGTGAAGGGGTTAATGCCACAGATAACACTGAAGAATCAGCTATTTAAACACCCCTCAGATAATAAGCAGAGGTATGTCAACAACTGACCATCCCCTGACACTCAGGGCAAGTCACAAAGCAGTCAGTCACTCCATGTTGCTTTCTGTCCACAGACTTTAAGGACTATTAGGGACAGGGGGCCCACGACGGCCACCTCCACTTTCACAGAGCTCCCGAGCTCTGAAGTCAAACCTGACATAATTAACAATAATAATAATAAAAGTATTTTGAAAGTGCAAAATTTTGTTCCTAGAGACTATTCTAAGCACATACACATGCACACACACACACACACACACACACACACACACACACACACACACACACACACACACACACACACACACACACACAAACATTCTGACCATACAAAGCTAAAAAGTATACTCAGCTCAAAAACAGGCAGCAAACGCTCAGAGGAGCTAGAATGGATGAAGACCTCATGTGTATATACATATGGCTGGAGAATCAACACTTCAAACAACCCTTGAACAAAACGGCGGATGTAAAATCAATATTTACTCACCATTCTCAGGCACTCGGGGCAGGGTATGAAGTAGTCGTAGGTGACCCCATGGAAGGACTCCATGATCAGTCCTTCAAACACCTCGTGCACAAGGAACAGAATGTTCTCGGGTCGAGGTCCCTGGGCACGCACCAGCAGCTCAGAGTCCCTGCAGCAGATCAACACGACAGCCCATGACCACTGAACCAAATCCACTGCTGCGGAGGATGGAGTCCATCCACTGTCCGCCCAGAACCCTGATGGAAGACCACTCTTGCGAGACATGAGGAACAAAGGGAGGGGAGATTAGGAGACAGGGTCAGAGGTACCAGCTTAATTCCTCTCCCAACATTCCCTGATTTCAAGCCTCAGGCTTCCGTCATCTACATCTCTACAAAATTAAGAAAAAGAATAAGTTACTCAAAACATCAACAACCAGTCTTCTTACTAACCTGAAACAGAATGAGGCCCAGAGCGCTCATGCAGAATCAAAAGTGTTGTACTTGTGTAACATATTTCGAGCACTGATTAACTCCTTTCTGTGTTGGTTCAGTCTTCTTTCTGTTTCCAATATCTGACTGCCTTGACAAGGCTCCTCTTTGCTACAATGAGTGTAATCCCAGCTGGGCCACTTCCCATCATTCAACTTCTTTCCCCAAACTGCCTGGCGTTTGCTGACAAGTCTGTCAACTTTTTTCCCAAACTGCCTGGCGTTTGCTGACAACTATCAACTTCTTTCCCCAAACTGCCTGGCGTTTGCTGACAACTATCAACTTTTTCTCCCCAAACTGCCTGGCGTTTGCTGTCAACTATCAACTTTTTTTCCCAAACTGCCTGGCGTTTGCTGTCAACTATCAACTTTTTCTCCCCAAACTGCCTGGCGTTTGCTGACAATTATCAGCTTCTTTCCCCAAACTGCCTGGTGTTTGCTGACAACTATCAACTTTTTCCCCAAACTGCCTGGTGTTTGCTGACAACTATCAACTTTTTCCCAAAACTGCCTGGTGTTTGCTGACAAGTCTGTCAACTTTTTTTCTCCCAAACTCACTGGTGCTTGCTGACAACTATCAACTTTTTCTTTCCAAACTGCCTGGCATTTGCCTGCTACTATCAACTTTTTCCCCAAATTGCCTGGCATTTGCTGACAACTATTAACTTTTTCCCCAAACTGCCTGGCGTTTGCTGATAACTATCAACTATTTTTCTCCAAAACTGTCTGGTGTTTGCTGACAACTATCAACTTTTCCCCCAAACTGCCTAGTATTCGCTGATAACTATCAACTTTTTCTTTCCAAAACTGCCTGGCTTTTGCCAACACAACTATCAACTTTTTCTCTCCAAGACTGTCTGGCATTTGCTGACAACTGCAGTCTTCTTTCTATCAATCCTAATCAATATTTTCCAACCATCCTGACAAAGGGCCTTGTGTCCCACAACCAACATGACCCAACAGTCAGCATCTTTCCAAATGATTCAATCATTTCCTAACTTACCTGGTTTGTCTGACTAGACAAAGGTGTCCATTTTTGCGCAGGTAGGAGCCTCGCTTCCATGTCAGGGAGCTGTCACTGAACTCGTGGAGACGTACCTGATGAACACAAAAACAACCAACGTCTTACAAATGTTTTTTCCTTTCTTCTTCCTTTCACTTCAGTCTCACAGCTTCAAAATAAAGCGTCATGATGATCTGAACACTGGAGTGAGGAGCCATGAGGCTGTGTGGTAAACGTTTTGGTGCATTCTGGACTTGGTTTAAAAGCCAGGCTATAACTATATGCTTTTTATTCTTACTATATGCTTTTCATTCTAAATTAACTTTATGCTTTTCATTTTTACTATATGCTTTTCATTCTTATCATATGCTTTTCATTGTAACTATATGCTTTTCACTCTCACTATATGCTCATGCTTTTTATTCTAACCATATGCTTTTCATTCTTATTACATGCTTTTCATTTGAACCATATGCTCTTCATTCTTCCAATATGCTTTTCATTCTAACTATATGCTTTTCATTCTTACTATTATGCTTTTCATTCTCACCATGTGTTGTTCATTCTAACTACATGCTTTTTATTGCAGTTGGTGCAATCATTCTGAGGCATCAGCATCTAGATCTGCTAGGCAGACAGACGCCCATGTCAACATCGGTGAAGGACGGAACTGAACCCACCTGCCCTCTGTTGAAGAGACCAGCAGGCAGGTAGTCAAACTTGTAGATCATCTTCGTCTCTCTCATCCCGCTCCCCTTCTCCACCTCCGGCCACTCAAACTGCAGGGGCAAGTCAGTGGGACAGGTTTAATTATCACTTGTGCAGCAAAGTCACTTCACAACTGAGTGAAGAATGAATTCTGTCTCTAATTTCAGAATGCTTGAATGGCTTGAGTAAATATACATAGGGAATAAAAACACGTTTAAAAAACACACACAAAAAACTGTCTATAATAGCTAACATCATTTTTGTTGTTACCGCAAAAACAGATTTTCTGAAGACCTCCCCACACCCTTTTTTTCTTTTCTTTTTTTTTTAAATCAGCACTGTGTACAGTTTTTACTCATTATTAGATGTGTTATCATAAAATACACTGAAAGCCTGTATATATATATATATATTTTTTTTTTTAAAGTCATTTCATTTTCTGCAAATGATGGCTGTCTAAAAATGCACAAATGACCTCTGGTTCCTTTTCTGTCAGCAGACACGGCACCAAGTTGACCTTCTCCTCCTTCAGTGGGAAGGTCAGGTCATATTCCTCTGTCAGTCGCAGCAGCCATGAGTGGAGGGATTCTGGGTAATCTTTCCAGACAAGTCCAATGTCTTCGTGCCTCAGGCGGCCATCCTGTTACATAAAAGATTCAAAAGAACGCTTATTTATTATGACATAGACAACACGATGCAAATTTTCAGGGAAATCCCCTTCTTCAGGCCACAAAATGACACTTAAGGCCATCCTGTCAGAAAAGCAGGGACACAGCAAAATGGGTCTTTATGTGAATGTCATCATGAAGACAGTAGAACAAGCAAGCAGTGGTTTCACTGCATCAGCTCTACTTCTGATCCCCTTATTAACTTTGCATCCAAGCCTGTCTGCATGCTTGAGCACATACTCACATGCACACTCACACACACACACACACACACACACAAACACACACACACACTCGCACATGCATGCACACATGCATGCACGCACGCATGCACCCACCCACACATAAACACACCCACCTACACACACACAAGCAAACTTAAACACAGCAGGACATTTACCAAGTCACCACTCCCCCTGACATTAACGACCAAACACTTTGACAAAAGCCCATCAGGCCATAACGATTCCACACTAACAGACAGTGGCACATTATTATCAACAGCGCTGCCCCCCACCTTGATGGCTGAGCCTTTGACAGAGACCACACAGGCCATGACGTCCACGATCCACTGCGGGTTGATGACCACCTGGTCCTTGAGGAAGTCGTTGGTGAAGTGCTGCAGTGAACCCAGCTCATGCAGGAACTGAACCGCCTGAAGCATCTGAAAGCATGACACAAGGCGGAACTTTATTCCCTGGACCACTGGAAAGGCCAGCTACTTGTTAGAACCACATTGTTTGAAAGGACAGTTACTGAGGTACAACTGAATCACTCGAAATGACACTTACGGAGGCACAACTCAGTCACTTGAAAGGACAGTTACTGAGGTGCAACTGAAGCATTTGAAAGGTCAGTTATTGAGTCACAACTGAATCACTTGAAAGTACAGTTACAGACGCACAACATAATCACTTTAA
>JABMCL010003248.1:1217500-1220000 GCA_018857735.1 Alviniconcha marisindica
TTGTTTTTTTGCTGATGAGTTGGAAGGGTTTACTGATGAGGATTCTACACTATATAATCCTTCTTCTGTATTTTTTGGCTGACAAGTTGGAGGGGTGGGGATTATGAGGATTCTACACAACATAATCTCTCTTCTGTATCAAGTCTTCCTCTTCCTCTCACTGCTCAGTACTGTCGGTGTTTTCATTCCTGCAGTCGCTTTTCTTGTAAGCTTTCAGCAAACAATGAATGGTATCTGACATTTCTTTTCCAAACTTTTTTTTGTCTTTGTGAAATGCACGCTATTTTTGGTGCTACACCAAGAGAAAACATACATGTCCAAAGTGTGCTTCTTGCTGCTAAGAACAAAGTGACTGGCAGTGTCCAAAATATGCTTCTTGCTGCTAAGAACAAAGTGACCGGCAGTGCTTACCATCCGTGATCTCTTCTCCAATGGCCATGTCTGCTTTGTTCTCGCTGTTCATCAGCGCCTTCACCAAGCTGATGAGAAACAATGTACAAAAGCTGGTGTTTTTAAATCACAAAGGAAACAAAAAATGGGCAAATTTTACCCTGCTGCTGTGATACGACCCCCTACACCTGACAGAGTGTTTTCACTGCTCCTCCATCACCCACATTTACCTGGTTTACCTCGCCCCTCCATCACCCACATTTACCTGGTTTTCCCCGCCCCTCCATCGCCCACATTTACCTGGTTTTCCCCGCCCCTCCATCGCCCACATTTACCTGGTTTTCCCGCCCCTCCATCCCCCACATTTACCTGGTTTACCCCGCCCCTCCATCACCCACATTTACCTGGTTTTTCCGCCCTTCCATCCACAACATTTACCTGGTTTTCCCAGCCCCTCCATCGCCCACATGTACCTGGTTTTCCCCGCCCCTCCATCGCCCACATTTACCTGGTTTTTCCTGCCCCTCCATCCACAACATTTACCTGGTTTCCCCCGCCCCTCCATCACCCACATTTACCTGGTTTTTCCTGCCCCTCCATCCACAACATTTACCTGGTGTTCCCTGTCCCTCCATCCCCCACATTTACCTGGTTTTCCCCGCCCCTCCATCCCCCACATTTACCTGGTGTTTTCATTCCTGCAGTCGCTTTTCTTGTAAGCTTTCAGCAAACAATGAATGGTATCTGACATTTCTTTTCCAAACTTTTTTTTGTCTTTGTGAAATGCACGCTATTTTTGGTGCTACACCAAGAGAAAACATACATGTCCAAAGTGTGCTTCTTGCTGCTAAGAACAAAGTGACTGGCAGTGTCCAAAATATGCTTCTTGCTGCTAAGAACAAAGTGACCGGCAGTGCTTCACCATCCGGTTCCTCCCTCCTCCATGGCCATGTCTGCTTTGTTCTCCTGCTCATCAGCGCCTTCACCAAGCTGATAGAAACAATGTACAAAACTGGTGTTTCCTGCCCTCCATCACCCACATTTACCTGGTTTTACCCTGCCCCTCCACCCCCACATTTACCTCAGGTTTTCCCTGCCCCTCCATCACCCACATTTACCTGGTTTTCCCAGCCCCTCCATCCCCACATTTACCTGGTTTTCCCCGCCCCTCCATCGCCCACATTTACCTGGTTTTCCCGCCCCTCCATCGCCCACATTTACCTGGTTTTCCCCGCCCCTCCATCGCCCACATTTACCTGGTTTTCTGCCCTCCATCCCACTTACCTGGTTTCCGCCCCTCCATCGCCCCATTTACCTGGTTTTCCTGCCCCTCCATCCCACATTTACCTGGTTTTTCACCTCCGCCCCTCCATCGCCCACATTTACCTGGTTTTTCCTGCCCCTCCATCCACAACATTTACCTGGTTTTCCCTGCCCCTCCATCGCCCACATTTACCTGGTTTTCCCCGCCCCTCCATCCCCACATTTACCTGGTTTTCCCTGCCCCTCCATCCACCACATTTACCTGGTTTTCCCCGCCCCTCCATCCCCACATTTACCTGGTTTTCCCCGCCCCTCCATCCCCACATTTACCTGGTTTTCCCCGCCCCTCCATCCCCACATTTACCTGGTTTTCCCTGCCCCTCCATCCCCACATTTACCTGGTTTTCCCTGCCCCTCCATCCCCACATTTACCTGGTTTTCCCCGCCCCTCCATCGCCCACATTTACCTGGTTTTCCCCGCCCCTCCATCCCCCACATTTACCTGGTTTTCCCCTGCCCCTCCATCCCCACATTTACCTGGTTTTCCCCGCCCCTCCATCCCCATTCTGGTTTTAGCTTCGTTTTCCCCTACACGACTACACACACACACACCACACACACACACACACACACACACACACACACACACACACACACACACACACACACAACCACACAACACAACACAACACTCACACTCACCTGGTTTTTCCCTGTCCCTCCCCCCACCATCACTCACCTAGATTCCCCATACACACACACTCACCTGGCTTTTCCCTGCCCCTCTACCCACCCCAACTCACCTGGTTTCCCCATCCCACACTCACCTGGTTCCCCCCCCCCTCCA
>JABMCL010003248.1:1222500-1291740 GCA_018857735.1 Alviniconcha marisindica
ACACACACACACACAAAGACCACTATGAATGCAAAGCACGTGCATGCAGTGCCATCTCACCGGGAGGTTCAGACCCCATGTAGCCCAAACGTGGGAAGATGTTGAAGATGGTGGCATTGACTTTGCCAATCTCCCTCTGATCCAGTGTTCCATTGGCATCCTCATCAAACTGCTGGAACAGTGTGTTCTTGTCCTGCACCAGCCACAGGAAGATACAGCATTGATCCATATTCAGTGCAAATGTTTGTATGCAACTGCGATTTACCATGGCGGGCATCCATCTGTGCAACACTGTGTATAATTCTTTGTATGTTAGAGACAGACAGAGAAACACAGCGTGTGTGTGTGTGTGTGCCAGCGTGTATGCAAGCGTGTGTGCATGTGTGCGTGCGTGTATGTGAGCTTCTCAAGGAACAGGTAGTATGACAGCATCAAAGCAACATCTTTTTCTTTTGGTGAAATTGGTGCCCCCCTCTCTCTTAATTTCTGTCTGTCTGTATCTCTCTGTTCATCCCTCTGTCTGTGTGTGTGTCTATCTGCCTCTGTCAGTCCATTTCTGCCCTTTCCACTAGTCTTCTTCTGTGAGTCCATCATTTAATAGCTGTGTCTGTATGTGCGTGTGCATGCATGCATGCGTGCATGCGCGCATGTGTGCATGTGTGTGTGTACGTGAAAATGTGTATGTGCATGTATGTGTACGTGCGTACATGCGTCCACGTCTCTACCACCCCAAACCTACCAACTGTCCAACTAAGACAGCCCACCCACACCTACTACCACTTACACCCCACATCCCAGCCAGCACCCCCTCACCCACCCGGTCGTTCTGGTCCAGCCAGCAGGAGAGGTTCTATGACCACCCCACATCCCAGCCAGCACCCCCTCACCCACCTGGTCATTCTGGTCCAGCCAGCGGGAGAGGTTCTATGACCACCCCACACACCCCAGCCAGCACCCCCTCACCCACCCGGTCATTCTGGTCCAGCCAGCGGGAGAGGTTCTCCCTGTCCAGCATCTCCTCAAAGTGCTTCCTGGACAGCAGCTGGTTCTGGCGGGTCTTGCACCAGGGCACGCCGTTGAGACCCAGGTCCTGCAGGTGCCGCAGCCTGCCCAGGGAGGCCGGCAGGGCGCTGAAGCAGTTCCCGTTCAGGTACAGCTTGCGCAGCTTCTGCAGGTCCCCGATGTTGTCCGGCAGGCGGGTCAGCTGCAGGTTCTGGACGTACAGACGCTGCAGCTCCGTCAGCTTGGTGATCACCTGCACACAGGGCAGGGTTGGGGGGGGGGGGAGGGGGGGGGGGGAGGAGCTGTTGGTGAGTCTGACTGGTGATTGAGTCCTGATGCAGTGGAAGGTGTAAATGCAGGTAACACTGACTGGAGACCAAGTCCTGATGCAGTGGAAGCTGTAACGTAATGATGTGATGGTTTGTAGATACAAACACACATGCTGTAAATGCAGGTAACACTGACTGATGATCAAGTCCTGATGCAGTGGAAGGTGTAACATAATGAAGTGATGGTTTGTAGACAGCAAACACACATGCTGTAAATGCAGGTGACACAGACTGTTACTGCTATGAACTATAAAAGTCCATCCTGTAATCTTGATAACACTCATTTTCTTTTTTCAGGCCACATTTCATCATGAAAACCCTTTTTTTGGACCACTCAACAAATTGTAAAACCACAACTCAACCCAAACATCACAACAGCAAAATTCAGGCCACCCACAAACCAGTAAAAGCACTTTTCAGGCCTGACACTGAGCCATAAAACAGTAAAGTCACACTTTTTATGCCATCCATAACATTGAGGAAACCCCCCCCCCCCCCCCCCCACCCACACACACACACACGCCCCAAACTGCAAAACAGTTTGTTTTTCAGAACTCACAGCAAACATCAAGAAAGCCCTTTTTTGAGTCCACCCTAAGCATAAAGATTAATTCACATGTGATACTCTGACAATTAACTCATCCCTTGTGAGACATAATTCCATCTCACCAGTCAATGCTGCTCTCACCACAAGAAACTTCTGCCAACACAGTTAAGACATTCATCTCATCAAACCTGGTTCCGGGTGTCTATACCCCCATCTTTGTTCAAAGAGATTTGCAGCAGTTAATTGCCAGCACAAATTCTCACTTCAGCACCTAATCTTTTCCTGCTGCAAAGGAAGAGATTGCCGGTGTCACAAGCAGCTGCCTTCACAGACTCTCACCTCCACACTCACTCTTCTTGCTGCAAATGAAGATCCAAATGCATAAAAGGTCCAAAAGAACGCTATTTATTAGGACAAAACACAACATGCAAATTTCCAGGGTAATCCCCTTTACCAAGCTACAAAACGACATTTAAAAGTTAAACAGTGAAAAACAATGAAAAATGAGATTGAGAGCTAAGCACTTATCTGTTTTTAGCTGAGCTATGTTGTTTTCGTGTCCAGTGCTTGGAAGAATGTTGGCAATGTTGGAAAAGGGGATTACCCCGACAATTTGCATGTTTGTGTTTTGTCCTAATAAATACTAAATAGCCTTTTTTTAAACCTTTTTTGTGTTTGGATCTTGTTTCAGAACACTGGCAGTCTTTCTTGTTTCAGATTTTTGCAAAGGGAAGAGACTGGCATCACAAGCAGCTGCCTTCACAGACTCTCACTTCAGCACACAATCTTCCTGGTGCAACGGAAGACGCAGGCATCACAAGCAGCTAGCTGCCTTCACAGACTCTCACCTCAGCACACAATCTTCCTGGTGCAACGGAAGACGCTGGCATCACAAGCAGCTACCTGCCTTCACAGACTCTCACCTCAGCACACAATCTTCCTGCTGCAGAGGAAGAGACTGGCACCACAAGCAGCTAGCCGTCTTCACAGACTCTCACCTCAGGGAATTTGGTGAAGTGGTTCCTGCTGATGTCCAGCCTCCCCAGCCTCTTACAGTTGCCCAGGGAGTCTGGCAGGGCCGACAGCCGGTTCTTCACCACCGCCAGCGTCTCCAGCGCCGAGCACAGACCAATCTCGTCAGGCAGCACTGTCAGCTGATTGGCTGACAGCTCCAGGTCCTTGATGTTGCGCAGCGTGGTGAAGATGGTGCCGGGAATTTCCGTGAGGTTGTTGTTGGCCAGGAGTAAGGAGTAGATGAACTGGGGGTAGGACGTCAGGAGCACTGGGGGGACCTGTGTGGAAAACAGCAGCAAGCAGGATTTTGAATTAGGAAAAAGCAACCAGGTGTGCACGCACACACACACACACACACACACACACACATTCACACACACTCACCCACCCACCCACACACACACACACACACACACACACACACACACACACACACACACACACACACACACACACACACACACACACACACACACGTGCCCAAACTCCAAGCACTGGTTTACGACATCCTTCCTTCAACCACTGCCGTATTTAGTTATGCCATAGGGTCCAGAAAACTGTCAGCTAACGAGCAGTTTTTTGTTGGTGCTCAAACAGTAGTAAGTTTGTTACAAACAACTCAAATAAAACAAGGCATGTCATTTATAGCTGCCAACAAAGTTTACACCAGCACAAATAAAACCACAATCATTTGAATCGAGACGGAACTCTTTTTTTACCCAGGGTGCATGCGTCTCATGTTTACGTGCGTGCTTTGGCGCTAGTTTGCTTCTACAGTCATATTAGTACCTGAACCATTTGGAGGCCCCTGACCACATCGCTGGACAGCTGCATGGAGATAAAGAATGCCCCTTCAGTGGCATAACTAAATCTGGCAGAGTTTGGAGGAAGGTGCCGGAAAGCGGTGCTCGGAGTGTGACACGTGCCTACACACATGCACATGTGCACCCTGACATATGTGTGCACAGACACAATGTCAGTGTATACTTTTACAAAAGAGCAGGATGGTGTGTGTGTGTGTGTGTGTGTGTGTGTGTGTGTGTGTGTGTGTGTGTGTGTGTGTGTGTGTGTGTGTGTGTGGGGGGGGGGGGGGGGGGGGGGCGGGGGGGGGGGATGGGGGGGGGGAGTAAAGAGGTCAGAATTGCAGAGATCTTGATCTGACTTACTGTTCCCTCAACACTGACCTCAGTGATCTCTTTGTTAGCTTGCCAAGTTTGGGCATGGCTTGGACACACATGAAGTTTGTGATCTGAGAAGGCCAAGGTCATGGTGTCAAGGCCATATTTCTGAGGGTCAGGTGTCAAGTGCTTGTGAACTGTTTCCCTCAAAAGCTGCAAAACAGAAAAAATTACAATCAAACCATTTGAGCTGGAAAAATAGAAAAGTGAGAAGAAAAAAAAAATTCATCTGAGCTGGAAAAGTGAGAAAAATAAATGAAAAGAAATCATCTGCACTTCTGAAGAAGAAGAAAAAAGTACAAAAGTAAAAAGAAAAAGTAAAAGGAAGTGACCTGAGCAGGAAAAATTAGAAGAAAGGGAAAAAAAGTACAAAAGTGAAATAAAATCATTTCAGCTGGAAAACAGTATAAAAGTGAAAACATCAACAACAAAAACAGAACTATACTCAGTTCCACAGGAATGGGGAAAAAGTACAAAAGTGAACTAACAAAACAAACCATTTCAGCTGGAAAACATCATATAAAAAAAATGAAAACGTCAACAGCAAAAACAGAACCTCACACAATTCCACAGGAAAATGGTCTAACGTAACATGACTGTTACTGTGTAACACTGCATTCATGCTTGCTCAAAAACAAAGCACATGCAGACACCAGTCACGCAGACAAGAATACAAGCAAAACACGCAGACACAGACAGGTAAAAAGAGTTTCAGCTCAAGAACTGTGTGAAAGTCGAGGCGGCCATCCTGGGCTCCCTGTCCCTAACAGTTCTTATGGTCTCTGTGGACGTAAAGCAACATTCAACTGAACTGAAGAGGTAGAGAGACTGGCAAGCAGGCAAAAAGATTTGATTCCAAACCAAACAAAGATGACTGCCACTATTCAAAAGGGGGAGAAGAAAGAAAAAAATCACAATCAATATCAGAACACGGTCATACAAGAGGTTTTGTTTTCAACCAACATTTTTAATCAGACAACCCACTGTGCTAATTCTGAGCAGACCCTGCCCATGAATAGACCAGACATGCAGGCAAGTACTCTACACAGAAACAATGAAAAAAGGGGAAATGACGTATCTGCATGTATCAAAGCAGGCAGATGGGTGGGCCAGTGAGATGGAAAGTAGACAGACAGACAGGCAGTGGGATGGATTGGTGGACTGGTGAGGTGGCAAGTGGACTGATCAACAGACAGACAGGCACAGTGGGATGGGTGGGTGGGTGAGATGGCAAGTGGGTAGACAGACAGATGGCACAGTGGGATGGGTGGGTGGGTGAGATGGCAAGTGGGTAGACAGACAGATGGCACAGTGGGATGGGTGGGTGGGTGAGATGGCAAGTGGGTAGACAGACAGATGGCACAGTGGGATGGGTGGGTGGGTGAGATGGCAAGTGGGTAGACAGACAGATGGCACAGTGGGATGGGTGGGTGGGTGAGATGGCAAGTGGGTAGACAGACAGATGGCACAGTGGGATGGGTGGGTGGGTGAGATGGCAAGTGGGTAGACAGACAGATGGCACAGTGGGATGGGTGGGTGGGTGAGATGGCAAGTGGGCTGATCAACAGACAGACAGGCACAGTGGGATGGGTGGGTGGGTGAGATGGCAAGTGGGTAGACAGACAGATGGCACAGTGGGATGGGTGGGTGGGTGAGATGGCAAGTGGGCTGATCAACAGACAGGCACAGTGGGATGGGGGGGGGGGTGAGATGGTAAATGGGTAGACAGACAGATGGCAAGTGGGTAGACAGAGACAGACACAGTAGGATGGGTGGGTTGATGGGAGAGATGGCAAATTGGTAGACAGATGCACTGTGGGATGGATGGGTGGTTGGGAGAGATGGCAAGTGGGTAGACAGAGACAAACTAGGGATGGGTGGGTGGGTGGGAAAGATGGCAAGTGGGTAGACAGAGACAGATTAGGGATGGGTGGGTGGGGGGGAGAGATGGCAAGTGGGTAGACAGAGACAGACTAGGGATGGGTGGGTGGGTGGGAGAGATGGCAAGTGGGTAGACAGATGCACTGTGGGATGGATGAGTGGGTGGGAGAGATGGCAAGTGGGTAGACAGATGCACTGTGGGATGGATTAGTGGGTGGGAGAGATGGCAAGTGGGTAGACACAGACAGACTAGGGATGGGTGGGTGGGTGGGAGAGATGGCAAGTGGGTAGACAGACAGATGCACAGTGGGATGGATGGGTGGGTGGGTGAGATGGAAAAGTGGGCAGACAGAGACAGACAAACAAACAGACAGACAGACAGACAAGCAATCAAAAGAGGTAGGCTGAACTACATTAATCTCACTGTTATAACAATCACAAGTTGTTACACAGCCCCTCGATACTACTGACACTTTCTTATTTCCATAGGTCTGCTGTGGCATCATGCCTTAAGGGCATGTCCAAGACGGCGCAAATTTTTCACCTTCGATTTTTGTTACTGCAATTGTAAACTGCCTTGAGCCAGAGACAAGATGCTATAGAAATGCCCCAAGTCATGTCACTGACTTATTCACTCAATATATATCTTTATTGCCATGTGTCCAATAAAATATACAGACAAGTGGAATGAAGCATGGTGTTGATAGCATTTATAATATAATCATACACATTCACAATAACATTAACAGATGGCAACCCTTAATTAACAGGTTAAACTTACGGCTGCCACAGTGCTGGCGTTGTTGTACTCGTGGAAGTAGTACTCGCCCAGCTGCCCCTCCATACCGATGAAGAGCAGGAAGGCCATCTTGCTCAGCATCTCCCTCAGCCCCTGCCAGATCTTAAAGCAGAAAAAAACATGGTTCTGATTTGTTTTGATTTTTTGTTGTTGTTGCTGCTGATGTCTTCACTGGCTGACCGGTGTTTATCACACACATGCTCTATACACATACAAACACATACAAACACACACACACACACACACACACACACACACACACACACACACACACACACACACACACACACACACACACACCACACACACACACACACACACACACACACCACACACACACACCTCACACACACACACAACACACACACACACACACACACACACACACACACACACACACACACACACACACAACACTACACACAACACACACACACACACACACACACACACATCTCACACACACACACACCTACACACCACACACACACCACACACACACACACACACACACACACACAACACACACAACACACACACACACACACACAGCTATTAAATGACAGACTCACAGAGGTAGACAGTGGAAAAAGCAGAAATAGACAGAGACCAATAGAGAGACACACACACGTACAGAAACTAAAAGAGAGAAGGGACCAAAAGAAAAAGAAGCTGCCTCTTTGATGCTGCCAGTCTACCTGTTCCTTGGGAAGCTGGTCAATCCCCTCAATCCCCTCCAGCATCTTGGAGTAGCTGGCCAGCCCTTCCTGCAGGTGGGAGAAAATGGATAAAAAAATCACAATTCTCATCATCAGACTTCCACAGTGAAATGTTTACCTGAACTATGCTGCAAAAAAGCGTCATCAAATGAGGATGTACCTCTGGTGGAGCTTATGTATCTTGTATTTACAGTACACGCATGCCATATATGTGAGAGTTACTGTAGGTGACTCAGGGCTTTGTTTTTGTGGTTGTGTGACGTCTTTTGAGTGCTAATTAACTGCCTTGGATGTTGATTTTGACAACAGAACATTTTCAAACAAGCTTTGTTGCACAGTTGAACAGTGATCCGGTCTTAGTGATCCTGTCTCAAATTGATCAAATAATGTTTCCTTACAAAGACGTGACAGTACCTCTGAAGATGAACCCACTGTGCAAAACTGTCATGCATGCACACACACCACACACACACACACACACATGCACGCATGCATGCATGCACACGTTCACACACACACACACACACACACACACACACACTTTCTCACACACACACACACACACACACACACACACACACACACACACACACACACACACACACACACACACACACACACACACACACACACACACACACACACACACACACACACACACACACACACACACACACATTTTTAAACAGTATAAATCAATCAGTATAATTCTGTACCAGCTGACTGCAATTAAAAATAATTAAAAAAATCACATGCAGTGTGCTTTCACAGAATACTGTGCAATCTTACAACATTTTGTATAGTCAGTATGCTTGTGTGTGTGTGTGTGTGTGTGTGTGTGTGTGTGTGTGTGTGTGTGTGTGTGTGTGTGTTTGTATGTGCTTAGAATGGACAGGATTTTGCACTTAACAAATACTTTAATTATTATCATTATTACAAATACAACATGCTACTATACAAAGTCCAGAGATGCCAGACCTGGCCCAGTGCCATGAGACTTAATAAAAAGCTGTGAAGACCGGCAGCAGCCCCTTAGCAGACAGAGGGTTTTGTGCTACGGGCCAACCTGACAATCTAACCAGCACAGCCCAGCAAGGCAAAAGAAACGGAGAATGCACAAATCCCACACCCTGAAGTGACTGTCACACAATTCCCCGCAGTCGTGCGCAGCTTGACCTACCTTTTGAAGACGCAGCAGCATCAGGGTCCAGGCCCAGACCAAGGGGCGCAACTCTACGGTGTCCATGGGAAAAGGGAAGCCAGAGTTGTCCACCATGTGCACAAGGCGAAAGCATTCCACCTGGGAAGGCAGGTTGAAGGTGGGCAACACCGTCATCATGCTGTTGGTGTCACCTGCGGGTGGAGACACGAACACCAATCAAGGCGCCCTTAACGACAATGATATCAATACCACAATAAAAACAATCGTAACACGTTTCATAAAATGCACTCCTTTGCCACACACTCCACTCAGTGACTACTGATCTAGCTATCATCCTTTCACCTCTGTCACACTCAGTTGTGTGACAGCCAGGAAAACTGATGGACATCTCTCTTTTTTCCATCAGTGTATGGAAGGATGTTTGATGAGTACTTGCTGCTTGAAGCTGAGGCTGACTATGATGTAACTAACTGTGGCAGAAATGACAAGATGGCAGGACAGAGGTCGCAGCTTGGAGCTCAGGCTGGCTATAAGATGACAGAACAGAGGTCACAGCTCAGGCTGGCTATGACAAGATGGCAGGACAGAGGTTACAGCTTGGAGCTCTGGCTGGCTATGACAAGAGGGCAGGACAGAGGTCACAGCCTGGAGCTCAGGCTGACTATGACAAGATGGCAGGACAGAGGTCACAGCTTGGAGCTCACGCTGGCTATGACAAGAGGGCAGGACAGAGGTCACAGCTTGGAGCTCAGGCTGGCTATGACAGGAGGGCAGGACAGAGGTCACAGCTTGGAGCTCAGGCTGGCTATGACAGGAGGGCAGGACAGAGGTCACAGCTTGGAGCTCAGGCTGGCTATAAGATGGCAGGACAGATGTCACAGCTTGGAGCTCAGGCTGGCTATGACAGGAGGGCAAGACAGAGGTCACAGCTCAGAGCTCAGGCTGGCTATGACAGGAGGGCAAGACAGAGGTCACAGCTTGGAGCTCAGGCTGGCTATGACAGGAGGGCAGGACAGAGGTCACAGCTCAGAGCTCAGGCTGTCTATGACAGGAGGGCAGGAAAAGAGGTCACAGCTTGGAGCTCAGGCTGGCTATGACAGGAGGGCAGGACAGAGGTCACAGCTTGGAGCTCAGGCTGGCTATGACAAGAGGGCAGGACAGAGGTCACAGCTTGGAGCTCAGGCTGGCTATGACAAGAGGGCAGGACAGAGGTCACAGCTTGGAGCTCAGGCTGGCTATGACAAGATGGCAGGACAGAGGTCACAGCTTGGAGCTCAGGCTGGCTATGACAGGAGGGCAGGACAGAGGTCACAGCTTGGAGCTCAGGCTGGCTATGACAGGAGGGCAGGACAGAGGTCACAGCTCAGAGCTCAGGCTGTCTATGACAGGAGGGCAGGACAGAGGTCACAGCTCAGAGCTCAAGCTGGCTATGACATAATTCACTGCTGCAGAGATGACAAGAGAGCAAGCCAGCAGACACTGTTTAGAGCCGAAGCTGGTGAGCCTCCAGGTCAATAATTAATATACCAATTAAAGCAAACGTAACTACCACATTTGC
Organism: Alviniconcha marisindica; assembly: GCA_018857735.1. Classification (NCBI taxonomy): domain Eukaryota; kingdom Metazoa; phylum Mollusca; class Gastropoda; family Provannidae; genus Alviniconcha; species Alviniconcha marisindica. The sequence goes on from JABMCL010003248.1 coordinate 1,232,690, forward strand.
AATAAAGGACAAGATAGTGAGTACTATCCCTCACCACGAACATAGCACAGCGGGTGAGTGTCCAGGTCAGAAACCAGAATGTAGGATGGCATGGCCTTCAGGTCTGCTGCTGTCAAGTGCTGCGGCAACAGCATAACTGCCGTATCTGAGAACAGAAAAACACCCGTATGAGTTGCTGTTTCACATGTGCTGAAGAAAGAACGGGAGTGCTGAACACATGCTTTGTACACTTTTTACACAAAACCTGAGATTAGCCTATATATATACTAGCCCTCTCATTTTGTGCCTGATGTGGAGCTGATTTGGCTTAGCAGTAAGGCATTAGGCTGGTAAGCAGAAGGGCCTCAGCTCGATTCCGCTTCGGCTCTCCTTTCGCTTCAAAAAGGTCGTGGTTTGTGGACACTGGCTTATGACTTTGTCCCTCACAGTTAATGAAACATTAAAATGGCTCTCATTGCTGCCCATCTTAATGCAGGAGTCATTCTGGTGCTGACAGTTTAGCCATAGGTGTATAAACTTCCCTCTTCCCCAACCTCCATACCCCCTTCCCCCTTCTCCCCATCTCTAATAAGCCTTATGGTTTCTGTGGACGTTAAGCACCATGTTTACTTACTATTTTGTGCTTGATCATTGGCACTAAAAAAAGTTGCCACTGACTGAAATACTTCATCAATTATTTTGGTTGCAGCAATTTACCACTGTGAATGTGATTTAATTAAGCAGAGTTTCCTGTGAATTTATAGATGATTTCTTTTTGTCCCAACTGCACAGAAAAATGTATCTTGTTTATTCACATGTACCTGTCCCTTGACTGCATACCTGGTCTCTGTGAAGGTTGAGAAATCAACAAACCATTCCGATCTTAAGCAGAATTTAAAAAAAATGCAAGCATAGAAGAACCTGTTCAAATTTTTCAAATCCTAGAATAATCTACAACTTTTAGCGATTTAAACCAAATTAATTTGGCCAAAATACTGTAAATGTGAAAGGGTCAAAAGGGACAGGGACCTCCTGTTTTTGTGAGTACAACTTCGCAGTCATTGACATTTTCTGTTTCTGTCACAGCCTGTGAACAGTGTGGAACTCCTTCCTACCAACTAGTCTCCTATCCAAAGCCTTTCTAATGGCCACTCTATTACCCATAGCCTTCCTAATGACCACCTCTTATCCAAAGCCTTTCTAATGGCCACTCTATTACCCAAAGCCTTCCTAATGCCCACCTATTATCCAAATCCTTCCTAATGACCACCCTATTATCCAAAGCCTACCTAATGACCACCTATTATCCAAATCCTTCCTATTGACCACCTATTATTCAAATCCTTCCTAATGACCACCCTATTATCCAAAGCCTTCCTATTGACCACCCTATTATCCAAAGCCTTCCTATTGACCACCCTATTATCCAAAGCCTTCCCAATGACCACCCTATTATCCAAAGCATTCTTAATGACCACCTATTATCCAAAGCCTTTTTAATGGCCGCTCTATTACCCAAAGCCTTCCTAATGACCACCTATTATTCAAAGCCTTCCTGATGACCACCCTATTATCCAAAGCCTTCCTGATGACCACCATATTATCCAAAGCCTTCCTATTGACCACCCTATTATCCAAAGCCTTCCTGATGACCACCCTATTATCCAAAGCCTTCCTAATGACCACCCTATTATCCAAAGCATTCCTAATGACTACCTATGATCCAAAGCCTTCATAATGACCACTCCAATTTTTCAAACCATTGCTAGTGACCACCCTACTATCCAAACCCATCTAAATGACCACCCTATTATCCAAACCATTCCAGAAACATTTATTTTTTGTGTATATATCTTATGTTGAACTATTATACATTTAATTTGAATTTTATTTATTTACACATTACATTAATGGTATGTCACAATAACGTATTACCTTATTTTAAACGACCACACTAATATCCAAGCACTTCCTGACTACCATCTTGATGTCAAACCCCTTCACAAAATGCTACATTGTAAAATGTCTTTCTCAACTCTACACCATTTGACTGAAAAGTGAGGAGGTATGCAGAACTATTGCCGTACTGACCTGTGTAGTCCACATGGCCATTCTGAAACAAGGCTTCCTCCACCCTCTGCTTTTCTCTCTCCATCTTTGCAAAAATGACTGCACACATACAAACATACCAGTGTAGACACAGACACTTACACACAGTCATGTATGCACTCATGCACACATGCACTCATGCACACACGTACGCACACACACACATGACTGCACACATACAAACATACCAGTGTAGACACAGACACTTACACACAGTCATGTATGCACTCATGCACACATGCACTCATGCACACACGCACGCACACACACACACACACACACACACAGTCTAAATATACACAACATATTTCTATATGAGCCTTACATGTACATAAATATACAGCAAAAGAGAATAAGAGGAAACAGAAAACATGTCCACATTCAAAACACAAGAAAATGAACTCTTGTTTCCCTTGAAAAATCATAATAGCAACAGCAATAATCTTAGTCTTCACTTTTTTTCTTCTTCTCTTTTTCTTCTTCTTTTTTCTCCAAATGTACAGAATGTTGCTGGATGTAGGACACAGACACAAAGTGTACTGAAATCACACATATGGACTGTTGCGCAGACATTTTATCATGAAAGACGTCAAAACAAACAATTCAGATTGAGAACACAAATGTGGGGGGGGGGGGGGGGGGGAACACAACAAAAAATATTGTACCTCCATGTAAAAACTAAATCTAGTATGCAAGTTTAGTGTACCTGAGGGAGAGCTGAAATTGACACACTTAGCGATGAGATCCTCTGGATTCTTGATCTTCTCCAACATGGCTTCCACACTGTCATATAGCTGGTGCTGTGGCAGCAACACAAACCAATGAATGTTAGGATTTCTCGTGAGTTAACAATCACCTTATATTTCTGTGTGTGTGACCACACTTGTGACATATTGAGTATGAGACTGAGCAAGTCAGTGAGTGAATGACAGACAGACAGGCACTGACAGACAGATGAGCAGAGTATGCAGGCAAGACATTAAGACTTGATGAGAGACAGAGAATGTGTATGGGCAAACACAAGCACGAGTGTGTGAGTGTGTGTGTGTGTGTGTGTGTGTGTGTGTGTGTGTGTGTGTAGTGAATGCTTGCAGTGTGCACTAAGGCCAGCAGTACTGTGTATCATATTTTAAAAAAGCGTTCATTATTATCATCATTAATACCATTAACGTGTTCATTATTATCATTATTAGTACCATTATTGCCACAGCACAACTCTCTGTCAAGATCACCACAGAGATCAAACAACAGTGGCCTTGAAAGGGGGGCTCCTTGGTGCAGAGTTCACTGACATGGAAACATGAAGGGGGAATGCATCAGCAGGTGGTCTGACAAGAGGGGTGGCCCCCCCCCATTATGGTGTGACAACAGGGGTGACATCCCATCAGGGTGTTCTGCCAAGAGGGCTGGTCTGACAAGAGGGCCTCCCACCAAGATGGTCTGACAAGAGGGGTGGCCCCCATCAGGGTGGTCTGACACAAGGGCTGGCCTCCCATCAGGGTGGTCTGACACGAGGGCTGGCCTCCCTTTAGAGTGGTCTGACACGAGGGCTGGCCTCCCATCAGGGTGGTCTGACATGAGGGCTGGCCTCCCATCAGGGTGGTCTGACACGAGGGCTGGCCTCCCATCAGGGGTAGCCTTCAATCAGGGTGGTCTTACAATAGAGGTGGCCTCCCATCAGGGTGGTCTGACAAGAGGGCTAGCCTCCCACAAAGGTGGTCTGACACTTAGGGTGGCCTCCCACCAGGGTGGTCTGACAAGAGAGCTGGCCTCCCACCAGGGTGGTCTGACAAGCAGGGTGGCTTCCCACAAGGGTGGTCTTGCGGCCTCAAACAAGGGTGGTGTGACAAGAGAGGTCCTTCAAGAGGGGCACCACTGCATCACTCTCGTCACCAGGAACTGAACATTGTTCCAACCTGAGAGAAGTTCCACAGGGACATGGGAACCTTCACAGTATTTGGCGGCGGCTCCAGCTCTGCAAAGAAAATAAGGCACTGTATATAGTGACTGAAAGCTGTGACTGAGCCCCAGCTGTGACAGGAGCGGGAGAGAAGGGGGTGGGTGGAAAGAAAAGAGAGAAACTGGGTGAGAGGCAGAGAATGTGTGTGTGTGTTTCTGTGTCTGTGTCTGCGTGTGTGTGTGTGTGTGTGTGTGTGTGTGTGTGTGTGTGTGTGTGTGTGTGTGTGTGTGTGTGTGTGTGTGTGTGTGTGTGTGTGTGTGTGTGTGTGTGTGTGTGTGTTTCTGTGTCTGTGTGCCTGTGTGTGCAGGCATGTGTGTGCGCGCGCATGCGTGCGTGAGTGTGTGTCTGAGCCTGTGTATGGGCAGAGTGACCGTCACAGCTGGGCATTTCCCAGGGGAAACTGGCTGAAATTTCCCAGGAGAATGTTCCCACCTGGGACAAAACTGTGATCAAAATACAGACACTAAAACCAGCATCCTCGGCACATTCTGCATAACATAACAGGATCACTGCCATATTCTGATTTTAGCAATCAAAGACATATACAACAACTGGGTGTGGCAGAATGCTTAAAAATATTTTTGCTGTACTGATTTCCTGAGGGTGGTAGGGAAAAGGGGGAGATGCTCTTCAGGTTTCAGGTTAAAACATATTGCCCATGTTAGCCAGTTTCTGGACAGTGTAGTTTGCAATGATATTAGCAGCACTTGCAACTGTCACATGTCGCAGTTATATAGAGACAACATAAAGGTAAACAAATCCAAACTTTACCAAGCACTGTCACATGTTGCAGTTAGAGACAACATAAAGGTAAACAAATCCAAACTGTACCATGTACTGTCACAGGTCACGGAGACAACATAAAGGTAAACAAATCCAAACTGTACCAGAGTTTAAGTCCAGCTCCATTCCTTTGAGCTCAGCATAGCCTCTGGGTCTGATAAGCACATCTCTGTGGGAGGAAATTTTGTCTCCATTGGACGCAACTGCAAAACAGTTCAAATCAGTGTCTAGGACATGATGAGAGAACATGCTGAAACAAAATACAGTGGCAGCACCTGAACACACACTCACTTTACAGTTAAAACAGTTCAAAACAGTGTCTAGAACACAATGAGAGAACATGCACAAACAAAGTACAGTGGCAGCACCTTCAAACACACTCACTTTACAGTTAAAACAGTTACAATCAGTGTCTAGAACATGATGAGAGAACATGAATAAACAAAGTACGGTGGCAGCACCTTCAGAACCTTCAGCACTTTACTGAATGTTCTGCTTAAGACAACCCAGTAAAGATGCCAGATCCAATTCGCACCCAAGCCAGACTGGCTTGGAAGCATTGTCCAGAAGTGGGTTTAATGACTGTTACATACCAGCTTGCTTCCAGACCAGATCCATTTCACCAAAACCTGACACATTCAGCCAAAACCCAAATTGGATCTGGGTTGGTTTCACACAATATGATCTGGGCTGTCTGTGGAAGAATGCAATCAAGTCTGAAAAGGGGAAACTGAGCAGCAGGCCAGTTGTGTTCTGCCAGAACCAGGCCTGATGATTCCTGCACACCAGCTTGCTTTCAGACCAGACACATTTGGCCAAAACCTGACCATGTCATCCAAATCAGACCTGGGCCTGTTTTGCACAATAGAATACTGGCCTTCTTTGGATGCAGGAAGTCAGATCCAACATACATGATCTGGCTGGATTCTGGCTACACACTGGTCATAACCAAAATGCTTCTGAAATGGACTTGGCATGTTTACTGGGAAGCTGTCAGTTCAGAGTCACAAAGGTGCACCACCTGTCACACAGATAGTGGAAGTGTAGTGTGGTGACATGTATGCATGATTATGCAGTTGTAATAATAATGAGTATTTTTCTGTGCCCTCCCCTCTCCCTCTATCTGTCTCTCTCCTCCTCACACACACACACACACACACACACACACACACACACACACACACACACACACACACGCACACACACACACACACACACACACACACACACACACACACACACACACACACACACACACACACGACGCACACACACACACACACACACACACACACAACACACACACACACACACATACACACACACACACACAACACACCACACACACACACACACACATCACACACACAACACACACACATACAACACACACACACACACACACACACACACACACACACACACACAACACACACTCACACACACACACACACACATACACACACACCACACACACACACACACACACACATACGCACACATACGCACAAGAGAAAAAGTAGAGGAAGAAACAAAGACAACAGAAAGCTCGTCACTCATTCACACACATTCACCCACTCACTCATGATTCCACGAAAGAGTCTTACTGGCAACCCCAGTTTTTGTAAACATGGCTGTGGTGACTTTGGATGTCTTTTCTCATTCACACGCATTCACCCACTCACTCATAATGCCATCAAAGAGACTTACTGACAGCCCCAGTTTCTGTAAACATGGCTGTGGTGACTTTGGATGTCTCTTCTCATTCACACTCACTCATAATGCCACCAAAGAAACTTACTGGCAGCCCCGGTTTCTGTAAACATGACTGTGGTGACTTTGGAGGAGTCTTTGGCAGAGATGCGCTCAACCACATTTCCTGGTGCAGGCCTCTTTCCCAGCTGCCAGCCATACTGGAATCAAAGCCAGGAGAGAGAAAAGTTAACGTGGGAAATGACTAATAACACGCATACAGGTCCGGAGAGATAAAAGGTCCAATATAACGCTATTTCTTATGACAAAACACAACAGGCAAATTTTTGGGGTAATCCCCTTTATCAAGCTTCAAAATGATGCTTAAGCAACAATTAAACAGTGAAAAACGATGAAACATGAGCGGGATAGCTAATCCACTGATCTTTTTGGGGGGTCAGCTAAAAATGAGAGGGAGAGCTAATCCACTTATCTTTTGGGGGGTGAGCTGTGTTCAAACAGGGGTTAACTGTGCTCAACACACGCTACATGCATAACAAGAAACACAGCAATGTTGTTGTCGTTGATCACTTTTATACAGCGCTGTTCTCCACTCTTGAGCAGACTCTCATAGCATGTGATTCTCAATGAGCAATTGCAGCTTTTTAAAGTGCATTTTGATATCCAGCCAAGTGGTGTACTTACAGCGCTGAATCACCTACAGTATTATCACCATGCAGGCACACAAGTAAGCATATGGTACACAAGCTCCACCACAGCCACATCTAATGCAATAACCAAGCAGACATGTGTAAAGCGCTTCTGCACAATGCTGAGCCAGCAATAACTCTGAACGATTCCCATAAAGCCTTGCTGCCATCTAATAATAACAATAATAATAATGTTCATTTATCATGTGCTCATCCACGCCCTGAGCGCTCACATCATACATATTAACCAAAATACAATATTCTATACGTACGTAGAGGACAGTCCCACCAGAACAGTTTACGTAAGGCATTATATGGAAACACACACACACACACACATCTACATCTCGGGGGCGGGGATAGCTCAGTAGTTAGAGTGCCGGACTCATGACTGACAAGTCGCGGGTTCGAATCCCCGCAGGAGTGGCGGGAGAATTTCTTCTCCAGGGTTGACTTTCTGTGCTGACTCTTATTTTGGTATCCATTCCACCCCCGTGTTACCACAGTAGCACATAAAAGATCCCGGTCATTCTGCCAAAAGTGCAGGTGGCAGGTTACAGCTAAACATGCATACACCTTCCGTATGTGGCTTTGCATGAAGTGACATGGTGCATGGTTGTATGGTGTACACAGAACTTGCACCAAGACAGCTGCAGTTTCATGTGGCGCCAGCCATGCCAGCGCAGTACACCACTTCAATGGATTATTTTTTTTAAACGCGCTATAAAAAGCTAGTCACTCATGTGGAACCACATGTGTGTGCAATGAGTCTGCTCAAGAGAGCGGAGAATAGCGCTATGTAAGCGATCATCAATCCAAAAAAATCAATCAATCTAAAGGCTTTTCACTTGAACAAGTCTGTTTTCAGGCCAACACATCACCTACATTAAACCAGTGGACCTCATGGGATAAAGAGAGAGGAGAAGCTGCAGTCAGCTTGCAGCGTGACCCACCCGTATGCCAGGGGTATGAACCAAGCAAGATCCAGCCACTTTCTTCTTGATCTTCACTTTCATCTCCCAACCCTGGATCTCATGTTCAACGATCTTCAGGCCATTCAGGTACAGCAACACAATGGCCCTCCCTGCTGTCTGCAAACACACACACACACACACACACACACACACACACACACACACACACACACACACACACACACACACACACACACACACACACACACACATGCACACACACACACACACACACACACACACACACACACACACACACACACACACACACACACACACACACAGAGTCACACAACAAATAGGATAATCACTTTATTTTTACATTCAAACCATTCAATAATAAATAACAAAATACATGTTTTATTTCATCTGACAGCCTCACCATGAAGAAGCTCCATTCTTGTTTATATGACAACTGCCTAACTTTAAAAAATTGTCATTTGACAACTCCTCACCTTGTAGAAGTTCTCATTTGACAATCTCCTCAACTTGGAAAAGTTCTCATTTGACAATTTCCTCACCTCATTTGACAATTTCCTCACCTTGGAAAAGTTCTCATTTGACAATGTCCTCACCTTGCGGAAGTTCTCATTTAACAATTTCCTCACCTTGCAGTTCTTATTTGACAATTTCCTCACCTTGCGGAAGTTCTCATTCCACAGCCTCCTCACCTTGGAGAAATACTCATCTGACAACCAACCGCCTTACCTTGGAGAAGTTCATTTTTACTTCCAGAAGGTATCCCTCACGACACTTCTTCTCAATGCCACTGTGTTCATTCTGTCCCTCATCATAAAAGCAACCAGTCATTCCTTTGAAGTAGATCTTGTTGCCATCCACCCTGCAAAAAAGCCAGGGTCATTTTCATCATTTCTTACTCCCTCGGACTACCGCCTCACCTTGGAGAAGTTCATTCTGATCTCCAGGAGGCAGCCCTGCTGACACTTCATATCCACACCACTGTGTTCGTTCTGGCCTTCATCGTAAAAACACCCAGTCATTCCTTTGAAGGAGACCTTGCTGCCATCCACCCTGAAAACACCTAGAGTGTAATTATTTTTGCCATGTAATTATCTTTGCCACTGGAGTAACCAACTAAGACAACAACAACAAAATTAACCAAAAATTAAAAAGGCTGGGGGGCAACAGCTGATTACCGGAAATATACCTAGATTTTTAACAACCACAAAAAGTCTCTGATTTATAAAATGTATGCATGTATGGATGCATGCATGGACAAACACACATGTACATCACACAGAGAAAAACACACACACACACACACACACACACACACACACACACACACACACACACACACACACACACACAAAAGACACCTATACACAGTCAGAAAAAGTACATACACACATACAAGCATGCCCAACCACAAAGAATAACACGCATTACACATAATCCTCACAGGAGTCCCTCTATTGCGTAGTCATAGCCACGAAATACAATCAGCTTCAGATTGTTGAAGTAGACAGGTGTCATTGCCTCAGCTACGTCCAGCTCCTGGTCACGCTTCAGGCTAACCATCGCCCCCCGATACTTGACATGAGGGGATTCAGCAGCAGCAGCATCAGCAGCACCGTCAAATGATGAGCTGGCTTTTAACATGCCAGGGCGGATGAAGCCTGGCTTGAGGAGCTTTTCAAATTTCTGTAAAAGTGTGGCAGATCCATTAAACATCTCATTAGCACCTTCCTTTTTTCTTTTTCTTTTTTAATTTTAGGTCAAAGTTTAGAAGAAGAAGAAAAAACAAGTAATTAATTGTCAAGGCATTATATTTAGATCTGGAAGATTTTAAACAGAGTAAATCCAATGGGGAAATTAAGAAGAAGAAAAAAAGAAAGAAGAAAGAGGGAGCGAGAGTCCTACTCCCTTCATAAAGAGCCTATTGGGTGCATCAATCCCCCCTGGAGCCGAATCCAATTTTTGGCCCACGCTGCCAAGCAGAGAGCAGAGGGTGTCATCAAAATTTGGATCCTGGTGGCAATCTCCAGGGCCAGGCATTAGAGTATTGGTTGCCTAGGTCAGACATGTGTTTCACTACCTGAGTAGCTGATCAGTGATCAAGAGCACATAACGGTGAGAGGATATCAGCCCAATTTCTAGCAAAAAGAAAACCACCATCTAGGCGGTAGCACCTTCCTTATGAACAGTTCCAGCCCCATCTCCCCGTCTCCCAAACCATTGCACTTTGATCAAAGAAGTGCTTAACTGACTTCCTTTTTCCACACTATCCCAGTCCACATCCCAAGTAAATAACCTGGTGTTTTACACCCAGTCAAGCATTGCGGTTATATCAGGGTGAAACCACATCCCAATAAGCCATTGCACTTTGATCAAAGAAGCACTTAACTGACTTCCTCTTTCCACACGATCCCAGTGCACATTCCGGACCTCTCTTCGTCACATCACAGATTTATGTGTCAGTAATTGAATTTGAACATGTCAGCTGAACAGGGCCAATCCAGGATGAGTAAATTCTGCCATAAGCAAATACAAATTTCAAAACTCTTCTCATATGGAAGCCTCTGCTGAAGTAAAATCTACGAAATAAGTCCAAACACACATAAAAGACCAAAACATGCATTCAAAAACATCAACATATATTTTTGACACATTAGTCTTTTCAATATTGCTTCTGTTCAAAAAGCATATAAGGCTAGAACATGCTGGAATCCTTGACCATTATTTTCATCTGATTTATTGATTTCATTTGCTTCTTCTATATTTTAATCTTTCTGGGGGGTTTTAAATTTTAACTGTATTAACAGCTTTGGAACCAGATCACTTCTAAAGCATCCAACTATTCAAGATCTTTACAGTGCAACAGTACTGACTTACTGCCAAGTTCCCGGTGCAGCGAGTACAGATGTGGCAGTTTGGGCACAAGAGTTCTGTCCCCTCTTCACACAGGTAACATCTACAAAAGATCGGTTAAATATGCACTTACTGGAACAACCATTAAAACGCAGGTGCATAAAGTAACTAAATGTGCATTTGTGGCCTGTCACAGTGTCAGCTGAATAAATGAATGAATGAAAATTTATGTATCACTACGGGTCTCTAATGAAAAACACAATAAATTTACTAATATACTGGGACACCCAACAATTGTGCAATGTACTATTTTAAACAGAATTGTCAATCACTGAAATAGATAACATCTTTCCCTGAAAACCACCTGGTCGCAGAAGCTGCCAGAAACTGCTGACTTCCCGCTGTGGGTGGAGGTGGAGGTGGGGGTGGGAGCCTGTTTGAATGTGTTACAGGATCTGTTTTAAAATTTGCAACCCATTTTCATGAAATGAGTCTTAACTTAAAATTTGTCAATTTGATATATCTGCATGTCTCATATCTGCAAGTTTTGCTCATTATTTTGATACTTAAATCACGTTTCTACTCCAAAAAATGTGAATGTGATGTGTTTCTGAAGGTTGCATGTGTGGTGGAGGCCTTTTTTGTGAGAAAATCAGCTTTAAAGTTTTCACTGTGCGTTGAGTAGTTTTTCCTTTAATCCTTAGCAACAGGAAGTTTAAATGTACCAATCTTTACCAATTTTGGCACAGGAACATATCAAACATTGGGGCACCTGATGAGACTTGATATTTCAACATTAGTTAACTTTTATTGTATTTTGTTAATGTTTTTAATCCCATGCTCTCGGTTTAAAATGAGCAAAATTCATACTGGGCAGGGTGAATAAAATGTGTTTTAAACGTATTTATTCAACTTTTTAGAGCATATCAGTGCAAACACACCAAAGTTTAACACTTATATATAGACTTTAATTTTGCAAAAATCTAAAAACACCCAAATAGACCCCCATTGACTACTTTTGCCTGTAGCACAGTAAACCGGCTGTGAGTTAAGACTCAACTGGTGAGAAGGGGTCACATTTGTTTATTACTTTGTACAGAGTAACACAAAAATAGCTCTTCCATCTGCCAAAAAAACTGAAGACATATGTGTTCATTAATTACACTACAGTGCAATGAGTCTGCCTCTGCACTATATAAATATTTTCTAAAATTAAAAGAAAAAACACACAAACGTGACGACGCAATAAATCACTCAATTATTAAGAAATATATCTTTTTTTGGACTGTTTATCTGTTGTTTAAGTGTTGTTTTGTTGCTTGATAAAGGGGATTTCCCTGAAAATTTGCATACTGTGTGTCCGTGTTAAAATAAATAAGCGTTCGTTCGAACCTTTTTGTGTTTGAATCTTGTTTTAGAACACTAGCAGTCATTCTGTTTCAGATTTCTGACACACAATGAACACATAAAATCAATATACAGACTGATCCTGTAAAAGTCGCAAGCATATTCAGGCTCACACGCCCATAAGTGACAGCTGTATGAGACTGGTATAAAAAAATCTTACCCTGTAAGTGTCACAAGTTCTTGGAGTTCTTGGATTGTAACGTCCCATCAACCACACAGGGTCACTTCAGGACGAAAGTGTCAAGAATGTAGCTAGCAGCATATGAATAAATGGGAGCTCTACACACTGACCGTCATTTCTGCGAATACTTGGGCCCTGCAGTTTGCCCACACTGTTTCACTATTCAGACAGATGCAAACACAGTACTTACGGAATGACGGGGTCAGGCGGGCGGTAGTGAGTTTCCTGGAACAGCTTATCTCTACGCTCATTGGAAGCATGAAGGTATGAGTAGTTGTGGTGTGGAACAATGCTCAGGTACTCTGCAAAATGAATATCTGATTATAAAATAAAATGCAAAAGCTTGTATCTTATTCAGTTAATCCTCATGGCATATAGTCAACAAAAAGGAGCATAAAAATAACCCCCCCTCCCCCCGAAACTCTGTAATCACCAGTGAGAGCAATGTATTGAAACACAAACAAACCAAGGGAGGGGGAGAAAGTGAGGGGGGCCTCGGACAAAATGCTATTCAAATAATTGTCATTTGATCAAATGTCAGACCCAACAAGCAGTTCACAACAAAGAAAGTATGAATCAAATGCAACTCACGTGGACCACATTTCTCAACGATGTTGACTGTTTTTTGGTGCACTTTGCAAGAGCTGCCTCTCAGCTCAGACGCAAGTGTGCGGTAATACAAAAAGTGGAAACACTTCACCCGATTGAGGGCTCTCTTCAGGTTGTTCTCACAGCACATGTCACATGGTATGGTGACCTGCATTGAAATAAAACAGACACCCTACTTGTAAACATGCCAAATGACCACAAACATGTGCACACACACACACACACACACACACACACACACACACACACACACACACACACACACACACACACACACACACACACACACGCACACACATTTTTAGTCCACTAAAAAAACATTTACCTGTGGCCCCTATTACTTTCTACTGTTTGAATGTTGTACTGATGGTCAACACAAATATTGTTAAAGACCAGGTATCTATATCTATCTAACACAAAATGCGAGTAAATTAAGGCAGAGTGACCAAAGGTCTCAGACTGATGTTGCTATAAAGCAGATCATTATTTCCCATGCCCCACAGGGGGTCCCAGGCTCAGTCACAGCTCACAGCTCCACCTAGTCTTCTAGTCTGGCAGGCAATCAGGACTCAATGTTCAGACCCTTGAAAAAAGGGGGGAAAGGGCATGTTGGTCACATAAGTAAAAGCTATCTAATCACCTGGAAACTGACGAAAAGAGTAAAGACTCCCCAGCTACTTCGGCAAAATCATGACAGAGACTGCCACCACTACACCAAGAAAGGTGGATCAACTGATTCCAAACATTGAATGACCAGCCAGGACAAGGGAAGGTCGCCTGAACATGAAGCTGAACACACCCATGTATCCTACCTCCAAAGAAAGTGTGGCCATGCAGTACGAACACATCACACTACCAGTAGCCACACAAACAGATAACACTAACATGGGTGAAGAGGTTGTTTTTGCGGAACACGTATTCGCAGATGATCTGCACAGTTTGCACAGCCCCCCACAAACACTTGTTGCTCTTGATCTTCGTCAGCGGACTGTGAGGGCTTGCCGCAGAGGGTGGCATCATGGGTAGCCGGCCGCTCACCACCAGCACCGGTGACTCATCCAGGTTGGAGGATTCCAGGGCCTGTGTCTCACCTGACACAAAGGAACACGCACGTAACACTCAGTCGCAACCTCTGTGTGTTTAGTGCAGAGTTTCAGTCAACCTGACACAAAGAAGCATGCTAAGTTGCAACCTCTGTATGTTTAGTGCAGAGTTTCAGTCAACCTGACTCAAAGAAGCATGCTAAGTTGCAACCTCTGTATTTTAGTGCAGAGTTCAGTCAACCTGACAAAAAAAAACCTCTGTATGTTTAGTGCAGAGTTTCAGTCAACCTGACTCAAAGAAGCATGCTAAGTTGCAACCTCTGTATGTTTAGTGCAGAGTTTCAGTCAACCTGACACAAAGAAGCATGCTAAGTTGCAACCTCTGTATGTTTAGTGCAGAGTTTCAGTCAACCTGACACAAAGAAGCATGCTAAGTTGCAACCTCTGTATGTTTAGTGCAGAGTTTCAGTCAACCTGACACAAAGGAGCATGCTAAGTTGCAACCTCTGTATGTTTAGTGCAGAGTTTCAGTCAACCTGACACAAAGGAGCATGCTAAGTTGCAACCTCTGTATGTTTAGTGCAGAGTTTCAGTCAACCTGACACAAAGGAGCATGCTAAGTTGCAACCTCTGTATGTTTAGTGCAGAGTTTCAGTCAACCTGACACAAAGGAGCATGCTTAGTTGCAACCTCTGTATGTTTAGTGCAGAGTTTCAGTCAACCTGACACAAAGGAGCATGCTAAGTTGCAACCTCTGTATGTTTAGTGCAGAGTTTCAGTCAACCTGACACAAAGGAGCATGCTAAGTTGCAACCTCTGTATGTTTAGTGCAGAGTTTCAGTCAACCTGACACAAAGGAGCATGCTAAGTTGCAAGCCTCTGTATGTTTAGTGAAAGAGTTTCAGTCAACCTGACACAAAGGAGTATGCTAAGTTGCAACCTGTGTATGTTTAGTGCAGAGTTTCAGTCAACCTGACACAAAGGAGCATGCTGAGTTGCAACCTCTGTATGTTTAGTGCAGAGTTTCAGTCAACCTGACACAAAGGAGCATGCTAAGTTGCAACCTCTGTATGTTTAGTGCAGAGTTTCAGTCAACCTGACACAAAGGAGCATGCTAAGTTGCAACCTCTGTATGTTTAGTGCAGAGTTTCAGTCAACCTGACACAAAGGAGCATGCTGAGTCACAGACTCCATGTGTTTAGTGCTGACTTTCAGTCAGCTGACGCAAAAGCGCATGCTAAGTCACAGACTCCGCATGTTTAGCACAGAGTTTCAGTCAACCAGACAGACAAGAGAAAGGTGACAGAAACATGGTAGTAAACAGCGTGCTCTGTTGTAACACTATGATCCATCACACATTCACATTGTTGAATCCATAAGACAGTGCACACCTGCATGCAGACACACTGGAAAATTAGCTCCAGAATTCTGCAACTTTCTTTTACTTTCTGTTACCACTACCAGCTGCAGGTAGCCATCTCCCATGGACCACATCACTTCTCAGTTCATCTGAGGGGATTATCCTACAATGTGACAGATATTGTGTAAATTAAACTTTGTATATTCAGTATGTATGCTTGTATCTGCTGGTGCCTCTGTGTGTGTGTGTGTGTGTGTGTGTGTGTGTGTGTGTGTGTGTGGGTGTGTGTGTGTGTGTGTGTGTGTGTGTGTGTGTGTGTGTGTGTGTGTGTGTGTGTGTGTGCATGCATACGTGCATGTGTGTGTGTGTGTGTGTGTGTGTGCGTGCGTGCATGTGTGCGTGCGTGTGTGCGTGCGTGCATGCGTGCGTGCATGTGTGTGTTCAGAACAGTCTCTATGGACAGGATTTTGCACTTTGTAAATACTCTTATTATAACGATCATTATACCAAGTTCAGACCTGGATAGGCATACCCAGTTCATCTGGCTGGTTGTAAGGTGTGACAGATATACCCAGTTTACCTGGCCAGTTGTACCAGAGCAACGTGTGACAGACATACCTAGTTCACCTGGCTTGTTGTACCAGAGCAACGTGTGACAGACATCCAGTTCATCTGGTTGGCTGTACACAGCAAGGTGTGCAAGACCTACCCAGTTCATCTGGCTGGCTGTACACAGCAAGGTGTGCAAGACCTACCCAGTTCATCTGGCTGGCTGTACACAGCAAGGTGTGCAAGACCTACCCAGTTCATCTGGCCTGTTGTACCAGAGCTGCACCATGATGTCCACTGCTCCCTGCCTCAGCAGAAGCCCTGTCTTCCAGACCAGCCGCGGTTGGAACACCTTCATGATGTGCCTATCAGCCATGGAAACAATACACAAGTCAGAGGAGAGAGAATCTTTTCAGACCCATAACTGTATTCTTGAGAATATGTGAAATCAGTCAGAGCAAACAACTGGTCGTTCCCCCATCAATGGTTTGAAATCAGAGCAAACAACTGGCTGTTTCCCCATCAATGGTTTAAAACCACAGTAAACAACTGGCTGTAGCCCCATCAACAGTTTGAAATCAGAGCAAACAACTGGCTGTTCCCCCATCAACAGTTTGAAATCAGAGCAAACAACTGGCTGTTCCCCCATCAATGGTTTGAAACCACAGTAAACAACTGGCTGTAGCCCCATCAACAGTTTGAAATCAGAGCAAACAACTGGCTGTTCCCCCATCAACGGTTTGAAATCAGAGCAAAAACTGGTTGTTTCCCCATCGATGGTTTGAAATCAGTCAGAGCAAGCAACTGGCTGTTCCCCCATCAATGGTTTGAAATCAGAGCAAACAACTGGCTGTTCCCCCATCAACAGTTTGAAATCAACTGAATTTGTTACCCTTCCACCCTGTCTACATGCCAGTTCAGTCTTCAACTAATGCAAGTAAAAAGGACAACACCTATGCACGAGGCATGAGGAGGACAATGACCTGAAGATGCTGATGAGCACGGAGGCTGGCAGGCCTGGCAGCACCGTGTAGAACAACTCTCCGTGGTGGATGTTGCCAGTCTGATGGTCGGGCCACAGCCGCTCCTACCAGACCAAATTTTCAGGACAAAAAATGCTTACCACAAAATCTAAAAAGAACAAAGATATATGCCCACAGCAGTCACATTCAGAACAGATTTCAGATACAGATTCTAAGTTCACCAAGTTTAACAACAAGGAAAGTATCGCGAAAAGTGTTAAGCATACAAACGTAAGCAAACGACAAAGCTGGCATACATTAACTAACGTAGTTAAAGGTGTAATGTGAACAAACAAGAAAGCTCAGATATCAGCTTATTCATTTCAGTCAATCTGAGGCTTTATTGAAGTTGCTGGGCAGGCAAGCAAGCTTTCTGGCAGCATGAATATCAAGCTAGTGTGTCAATGCATGCCACACTTAAATCTTTGAAAATTCACTCCCACCCACACATACACACACAAAAAGGAAAAATATGTCAAAGAAGATCATTCACTTTTGCAAAAAAGGTGACTTGGAAAATTGTTGTTGTTGTTTTCTTTTCTTTTTTTCTTCATTTTTTTTGTAATGCAATGGTTGCATTTTTGTTTTCTTTTTTAAATAATTTATTTCATATGATCTGCCAGTGCACCAGTAAGCAAATATAGGTATAACTAGCAACAAAATACGATTTAATGCTATAACAAAAATAAAAATTAATAAACAAACAAAAAACACCCCTAGCTTTCTGTTTCTCTCTCAGGCAAACGCATGCTTGCAAATGCCAACACACATGCATGCACACACATAAACCGATGTACACACACACACACACACACACACACATACGCACACACACACACACACACACACACACACACACACACATACGCACACACACACCACACACAACACACCATAACACAACACAACACACACACAATATTCCCCCACATCAAACAAATGAAGACAAGCATGGCTCATGTAATTATACCCACCAAGGCAGCATGGTGTTCAGGCAGGTCTGACACAAGCACATACACAGTCTGTGATCTTGCACCTGTGTCCTGCCTGCTGTCTTGATTGGCTGCCTGATGACCATGGCTCCATCCTTTCCGTCGCACGGGCAGCACCAGTCCCTGCTTGGATATGAGTTTGATGAACAGGTCCACCTGTGACACAGAGGTCGTCGCAGACAAACATGAGTCAGGCACAGCATCAAAATGGAACAAGAGTGAAGTGTACATACAGCGTTCGTGTGAAGCCTGTAGAACTGTTGCAGGGTCCGGATGCTCCCCCTGAATCCTCTCCCTTGAATTCAGAGAGAAAGAGTTAGTTCTTGGTTTTTAAGATCCCATCAACCAGACATGGTCACCTCCAGATGAGGAAGAGCGAGATAAGGATACAGAAGTTTTATTCATTTAGGCCACTGTCCCTCATGAAGGGGTGCAAGGGGATGACCTACCACCTCACAGTACATACTATAATATGTGCATATGAACAAGAAAACCAACAAACTAATGACAATGTGCTTTAACTAGGTACCAAAAATGACAGTGTGCTTTAATTATGAACTTAAAATGCTATGCAACCTAAAAGCTTTGTACAAATACACTGATAGATTTCTCACAATATTCTCACTGATGGATGCCAGCAGAAGGCTTAATCAAAAAAGACTTGAAAATTTGATTTGTAGAATAGAGTCTGAGAAATAAATAGCCCCCCCCCCCCCCCCCCCATCCCCCATCCCCCAGGTAATACATAAAAACCTGAAACAGGACAGGTACAAATGGGGAAAATGATTTTGTTCAAGTGTCATGCCCAAATCCAAGCTGCAACACCAACTAGCACAAAGTGGGCTGGTGAATGAGTGCATGAGGCTTGCACTGGTGTGCAAGATCAATAATGGCAATGCCCATGCCAGTCTCAGTCACAGCAAACTCCAGCCATTTACAAATTCACACAGTGAAGCCACGGCCAATATATTAATCAAGCAGAACCATTGCAGAACCCAGTACAGGCAGCTCCCATATATTCCTCCATGAATCAGTTACAACACTGGAGGAGCCTCCTGCCGTCCTGACACAAATGTGCTCCAGCTTCCTCTCTTCCCCGTGTAATACAGACCCCCCATACAGACAGCACAGTTAAAATGAGGACTGAGGTCACACAAGGTGAGAAGTAACTAATTTGGTGTTTTACGCCCTGTCAACCATTACGGTTATCTCAGGGTACTCAAACTCAAAAACTTTATTTTACAAGGATTGTAGTTTAGGTTTAGTCAAAAACCTGTCTAACAACTAGTCCTTGCTAAGCTGCTGATGAGTAAATATAAAACTGCAGGCATCATTTATATACATATAGGCATGAATGAGTGAGTGAAACGTTATACGTGAGAATTTCCACACAAAACATTGTGTTCAAAACCAGAAGCTAGGCACGTTTGTTAGTTTCAAGTTAAAACAAACAGGGCCCCAGCTAGCGATAACTCTGAGCAATACTCTTAAGTCTGGTGGACCTCACAGGCAGTCGACTGGCTGGGAGGCAGATACTACTACTAATACTAATAATTCAAGTATTTGTAAAGCACAAAATCTTGCCCACAGAGACTATTCTAAGCATGTGCACACTCACCCACACCCACACACACACGGGCACCTGCACACACAAGCATTCTGACTATACACAGCTTAGTTTACACAGCTTAGAGATATGAGATGGCTGAAGACAGCATTATAGAACAGAAAACATGGCAGGTCTACAGTTTTGGAGAGTTTTTAGCTTACATCTGAGCGAGGCCAGAGAGGGTTTCTGTTGGAGAGGAAGGGGAAGGTCATTCCATGTAGATGGACCAGCCGAAATACCTGCCCTGCATACAAAGCTGTTTTTCCCAATGTGACCATACAGTTTTGCAATCCCCATCTATCTTGAGCAGCTGTCTGATAGAAAGGGGGTCCATGTAATGCAGTGTCCAGCTGTGCAGCCTTCAAACTAGCAACAGCATATGACAGGATTTCAACAAACAACTTGACTTTCAACACATTCCAATGCATAAATTCTCTAAAAGTTTTTTTCTTTTTTCTTTTTCTTTTATTCCATTGGGAGTATAGCCACAATCATCATCATCCTGCTTATTTTTGTGACCATAATATACTATGCACAATGCATTTTCCATTCCACCAGCCGGGGCTACTGAAAGGAGGACATGTCTCATCTTTAACTTGGCCAGCAATCTTATCTTAAGGCAGTAAGTAAATAAAAAATAACAAAAAACTTTTACACCCAGTCAACCAGGATGGCTATATCAGGGCAATCTTAAGGCAGATATATGTGCTGTGCAAATAAAGGCGAGGCTGGCACAAGTTTGAGCAAAGCCAATGGATGTCAGGCCCTGTAGGATGCCGTAAAACTCAGGGCATGGGGGAGGGGAGGAGGGGGAGGTAAATATCACATCTCTGTAAAACCAGTGGTGTGCTTCTTCAACTTCCATATGGAGGTGACCAGCTTCAACACTCTGAAGACTTGTTTAGTGCATACAGAGTTATACAGATGTTTTCATAATCCACCAAACTCTGACTTTAACGTACATAATATGTGATCTTTTTGTATGCGTATATATACATGGTGGACCTCAGTTTAGTCTCATCCGAAGGATTCATGTTTATTTTTGTATCCACAGGATTCATGTTTTGCTGACAGACCTTTTGTCTGTACGTTGTGATGGAAAACACTGACCCTTGTCTGCTACAGAGATGGTTAATAATGAACACTATACCACAGTTGTAAAGGAGTATTTTCTGCATTATGTTACATACCAAAGTTACAGAGGAGTATTTTATGTATAAAGCTTGTCCATGTATGTCACAACAACATACTGTTCAACCCATACAGTTTACCAGTATAAAACTTTTAAAAATCATTACTTTGGGGGGATATGGCCATATTGAAAAATAGATACAGGAAAACACAATTTTCATGAGATTTTGTTGTTGTTTTAAACTGAGCAAAAAGATTTTTAAAAAGTGTCGACACGTCATTGCCAAATGCACACTGACTGGCCTAGTGCAAAAGACTAAGAAATCTATTGGAAGTGAGATTTGAAGTTGTGCATGTGTATTTAACACACCATTGCTTCTTCCTTCCACTGCCATACATGCTGGTTGGAATTCAAAATGCCACTGCCACCAGCAAAAAAGCAAAAGACCCCAGCCTGCATAAGGGAAATACAGGTTCACAAACACCGGACTAAGGTTTAACCCCAAAAGGGGTTGACAGCTATGTAACAAAGCTTCAACTTGATCAAAAAATAACTAACACCTGAAGAATATAACATAATATACTATAAGCAGCAATTCCACATTTTGGGGTCTGCATATCCTTGCAATCAAGTCCAGGCCCCAAAACTGGCATTAAAGTGTAGTCCCTCACTGGAAATAATCATCAAGAAAATCTCAATGAATTTTTTTCACAACTATTGAGACTCGTGGTCAAAAACTTCACTCAGTTTCACCACACAACCCAAACAACACATTAGACAATGACATTTTAAGAATTCATTCCTCACCCATTCAAATTAACAGATGTCAGATGACACTATCGGCGGGCAGAATTTCACAGCAACATTAAATCAATTCTGGCTGTAGTCACCATACCCACCAGTTCCCAAGAGACCTTTTCATGTTTGTGATAAAGGCATCAGAGCAAACAACCAGCCTCTAACTGCCATCCAAAACATTGATTCTATTTCCAAGCTAAACTAAACCATATCATGTGATGTTAAAAGAGATCACATTTTGAGTTGGGGGTAAAAATATATAGACCAGTCCATGAAGCTTTGAGTCTCCCACTCTGGATTACATTCTGTGCAAAATGGTGGTGACAAAAATGACAGAACCCAGTTGTGTAGTGTTTTCCTTGTCACATGCAGGTGAATATGTACATGAAGTGTTTTTTTGGCAACCTTCACTTTTTGTGAAGAACTTTCTACAAAGATGATGGACCTGGACTTGCAAGAGGACAAATCCGTGTTAAAAGCAAAATCTAACCAGTTGGAAAATCTGTGACATATTTTTCACAATGGATTGCAATCATACAATATTTGTATTGCAGGAGTAATGATATTATTTCAACATGCACATTTTTTATATATTTCTTTTTCAAAGCTGTCAACAGTGGAACATTAAAATATTAACAGGTCAATTTCACTGGAACATTAAAATATTAACAGTTCAGTTTCAGTCAGGTGCACTGATTGCATAAGACAAGAGGACAGGATCCCCAAAACTAAATAAATTCACTTTTTTGCTTTCTTTCTTTTTTAAATCCAAAAAAGCAACATGGTTACACAGCCAGCCATCAAAGTCTTCATTTTGGTCACTCTCTCTTTCCTTGCTGTGTACCACATCAGTAAGGACAACGCTTGCTGCCAAGCTGCACTCTCACCCTTGACTGACCCAAAGAAAGATGGATACTCAAGGCTAATCCAAGACATCAAAGCTCATGCCATTGCCAAGGAGAAAATCCCACCAAAGGTCACCTTGCCTATGGCGGTAAACACAGCAGGCTCACAAAAACAAAATGATGACAACAATGAAACTGTGAATGTGGTGTTCCAGCTTATGCCTGTGGACATCCTGGGCCTGGATCCTGCAAAACAGGCCCTAGAGATGAGCGGCTACATTTCACTCTATTGGTTTGACAAAGACCTGACCTGGAACTCCAGTGAATACGGTGGAGTGCAGCTGATTGAGCTGCCTTCCACCCTACTGTGGACACCCACTCTTTCACTCCTTAATGGGGTGGATGGGAACAATCTACTCACTGATGACAGAGTTCCCCTCTTCCTTTATCCAGATGGGATGGTGTTCCTGGTCTTTAAGGTCAACACAAAAACATCGTGCAAACAGGATCTCATGTTCTTTCCTTTTGACGAAGTGTCCTGTGAAGTCATCATCATTACCATGGCGCAAGACAGAGTGAGCCTAATTACCTCCGAAAGAATAGACTTCTCCAGTTTGCTGGAAGACCTTTCTGTTGGAGGGGAATGGTCACTAACGGACATTACATTGGAAGCTATAGTAATAATAGAATTGCGGGCGACAGTCACAGACATCAAAATCACGCTGAAGCTGCGCCGAAAAACAACTTTCTACTTGGTGAGCGTGGTGGGTCCCATGGCTCTCTTCACGGCCATGAATTGCCTGGTGTTTCTCATTCCACCACAGTCTGGGGAAAAAATATCTTTCCTTGTCTCCATCTTCATCTCCAATGCTGTCTTCTCCAGCTTCATCAATGGAGTCATGCCACATGGGCTGGAGAAACAGGTAAATAATTACTCTGTGTGTGTGTGTGTGTGTGTGTGTGTGTGTGTGTGTGTGTGTGTGTGTGTGTGTGTGTGTGTGTGTGTGTGTGTGTGTGTGTGTGTGGTGTGTGTGTGTGTGTGTGTGTGTGTGTGTGTGTGTGGGTGTGTGTGTGTGTGTGTGTGTGTGTGTGTGTGTGTGTGTGTGTGTGTGTGTGTGTGTGTGTGTGTGTGTGTGTCTGTCTGTCTGTCTGTCTGTATTGTGTGTGTGAGTGCATGCATGCATGCACTCATTCTTACATATATGCAAGTTACATCATACAAACTAAATTGTGTCAAAGCACTTCACTCTTTTTCTGCTGCTGACATTTTGGTCCCAATATTCAGCGACTGTTTAGGACATGCATCAGTACTGAGAGGTATCAACTCCATTTTCAGATCCCACTGCTGATGGCCTACCTGACCTTCATGTGGGTTTGGAGCGTCGTCACCTTCCTGGCAACGATCCTTGTCCTCATCAGGTTCCACAACGAACAGAATGGCAACAGCTGCCAAGATTCCCAAGGCGGAAGGGCACCCAATGCCAGTCAAGAGAAACACAACCCAGGGATGACAGTGATATCAAGTCTGAGGCAAACATTGGGTGCCTGCTTCCCCAGGCTGGGGGGAGCAGCTACTCACCCCAACAGCACGACCATGGCGAATCAGGTCCAACCAACTCTCCCTGCTGTAAGCAGTCAACAACCCAACAAAGAGGAAAACCTTGGTGAAGAACCCGCAGACCACTCTTTCAAGCTTCTGTCAAGGGCAACAAGAGGATGCAGCCACTGCCACCCATGCTCATCACGACAGCTGCCGAACAATGATAAAGAGTGACCAGGGAGTCAGCGCCAAAACCCTGGATCGTATTTTTTTCATCCTGAGTTTGGTGATTGTCACTGCCATTGACACTGCTGTCATCATAATGGGAGTCTTGTTCAAACTGAAGTAGAGTCCAAACTGATCCCAAGTCCATGAAAATGGACATTATATATCAACAACACTCTCCAACCATCTTATTACCCCCCACACACACCCTCAACACCGGTAAAGCAGCATTTTCCCTTCCTTTCCAGGGCCACTTATTGCAATTCTCAAAGGGCCACAGTCAAGGAGAGACACATCAAAACAACAGAGGCCTATCTGTTTGACTTCATCACACTTTTCGTTTTCATTTCATTCACATAGGCTAACATGGTGGGGGTGGGGGTGGTGGGGCTGATTGTGTAACTGGTACTCCATCCAAGCTGACCTTTTCTAACAGGTCTATTGCTATTTTGTTAACAGAGTAGTAAACACAAGTGAATGATGTCAAGTTTGTAAGCCTGCAAGGCCACTGTTATATACGCAGAACATCTGAAGTTATCACTGTTTTATTAGTTATATACATACTCCCAGTCCTTGGTGACCAAGCGATTGGCATTTAGACAGGAATGTGGCCATATTTTTTCTGACTTTCTGAAAGCACTTTCAGAAGTGGATATACCTCAGACAAACTGAGGCTAGGGGGAAGAAGGGGGGGGGGGGTCAGCTGAAGAGAAATAATTTTGATTTCATTTCAACTTGCAATGCAATCTTTTCATTTGGCAGTCAAGTGAACTTGAAATACCTAGCTATCAAAGCTACAAGTATGAGGATTATATAACTGTACCTCAAAATTAATTCAATGCAAATGATAATTTCCATGACTGCAAAGTGAGCAAATCCAATCAAACATGGAGACACATGATTTCCCTGTATGAACGAGCAAAGCAAAGTTATGCAAAGAAGCCTGTTTTCAAACGCCATTCTGTCCCACCTCTAATTTTGTATGAAGGCAATCCAATTTGGAGAGGATGATGAATCAAACATTAAACTTCTAAAATTTGTTTCAAGGGTAACAGCAGTTTGCTGATAGCATACAGAACCAAAGCACATAAACTAATGAGACCAAGATTTGACTAGATGCTGCAGTGGACCAAGTGAGGCGCTATGCCAGTAAGTTATATACCCATTAGCACATAAAAAAGAAAGTTCCTTGCCGCATTAAACGTATGACTATGTCCATACTGGTATGCATCAATCACACACTTTTACCTCGGTGGGATAAGATCTCATCAAGAATTGACACGTTTTAGATTTATTCTTTCTGACCCCATTGTGACCTTCAAACTAGATCATGGTCACCAGACTGTCACTTAAGTATACTTAATGGAGATCGTTTATATGCAAAGTTTGCAATACCACACTAAATAACCCGTCTGAAAGCAAAAGGCTAACATCAATACTTTCAGTCTAAAAACAAATGTTATCCTCCTTGTGTAAATCCAAATGTTACATAGGAGTATTTTGTGCACTATTTTACATACCAAAGTCATAAAAGAGTCGAAACAACTGACCCCTGAATAATCTACCTGATAGAATAAAAGTCACAGTTTTACAATGCTGGGTGGGTGTTTCCTTGCAATCAAGTCAAGGAAAAAAAGATACAAACAAAACAACTGTCATGAACATGCATTTGCTCGATGAAAATAATCATAATGAAAGTCTAAATGAAATGTTTGCAAAACACTCCATCTTATAGTCTTGTCGCACAGTTCAGCCAGTCCTATCACGCAGACCAAACAACACATTAAATGATGAAACTTCCAAAATCGATCTGTGGCCCAGTCCCTCTCAACAGCAGATGACACTAAAGTGTGTGGCCAACGTTTCGCGGCAACAGTAAATCAATTCAGATTGCAAGCATCATATCCATCCGGTCCACAGAGACATTTCCGATGCACATGCAGTCTGCCATAAAAGCATCAGAGCAAGAAAAACGCTCTAACTGCCATACAGTGCCTCAATTTTGTTGCCATGCCGAACCACATCCAGTCACGTAACATTAAAAGAGAACATATTTCTTAAATGGGGGTAAAAATATACACCAGTCCATGAAGCTTTGTGTCTCCAACTCTGGATTACATTATGTGCAATATGGTGGTGACAAAAATGACAGAACCCAGTTGTGTAGTGCTTCCTTTTTCACGCTCTGTGAATGTGTCGCATTAATGTGAATATGTACGTAAAGTTGTTTTGGGCAACCTTCACTTGATTCAAGAACTTTCTACAAGTCAACTGGCCTGGAGTTCCAAGAGGACAAACCAGTGTTTAAAACAAAATCAGACTAGTTGGAAAATCATTCAAGCTGACAATGTGACATTCCCTTCAGGATGGATTGCAGTTATACAGAATCTGTATAACTCACAGGAGTATAATAAATTTGAACAGGCATATATCCTTGGCGATTTTTTGAAAAACTGTCAACATTGAAACACTAAAATACTAAAAGGTCACTTAGAGTAAGGCACACTGATCATGTAAGAAAAAAGAAGAAGAAAAAAAGAAAAGATCCCAAATACTGAATAAATCTTCTCTTTTTTTTTAAACCACAGTGTGAATTATATTATGCCCAAAGCAACATGGGTATGCAGCCAGCCAGCCAAGTCTTCACTCTGGTCACTCTCTCTCTCCTTGCCGTGTACCACACCAGTAAGGACAACGCTTGCTGCCAAGCTGCACTCTCACCCCTGACTGACCCAAAGAAAGATGGATATTCAAGACTAATCCGAGACATCAAAGCTCATGCCATTGCCAAGGAGAAAATCCCACCAGACATCACCTTGCCTCTGGCAAAGTCATTACCCACACAAACACAAGACAATGACAACAACAAAAGTGTGAATGTGGTGTTCCATCTTAGTCCTGTGGACATCCTGGGCCTGGATCCTGCAAAACAGGCCCTAGAGATGAGCGGCTACATTACACTCTATTGGTTTGACAAAGACCTGACCTGGAACTCCAGTGAATACGGTGGAGTGCAGCTGATTGAGCTGCCTTCCACCCTACTGTGGACACCCACTCTTTCACTCCTTAATGGGGTGGGTGGGCATGATTTACTCACTGATGACAGAGTTCCCCTCTTCCTCTATTCACATGGGATGGTGTTGCTTGTCTTCAAGGTCAACACAAAAACAACATGTAAACTGGATCTCATGTTCTTTCCATTTGATGAAGTGTCCTGTGAAATCATCATCATTACCATGGCGCAAGGCAGACTGAGCCTAATTACCTCAGGAGAAAAAGACTTCTCCAGTTTGCTGGCAGACCTTTCTGTTGGAGGGGAATGGTCACTAACGGACATTACATTGGAAGCTATAATAACAATAGAAGCTCGTGCACCAAATACAGACATCAAAATCATGCTGAAGCTGCACCGAAAAACAACGTTCTACTTGGTGAGCGTGGTGGGTCCCATGGCTCTTTTCACGGCCATGAATTGCTTGGTGTTTCTCATTCCACCACAGTCTGGAGAAAAGGTCTCCTTCCTGGTCTCCATTTTCATCTCCAATGCTGTCTTCTCCAGCTTCATCAACGGAGTAATGCCACGTGGGCTGGAGAAACAGGTAATTAATGCGTGTGTGTGTGTGTGTGTGTGTGTGTGTGTGTGTGTGTGTGTGTGTGTGTGTGTGTGTGTGTGTGTGTGTGTGGTGTGTGTGTGTGTGTGTGTGTGTGTGTGTTGTGGTGTGTGTGGTGTGTGTGTGTGGTGTTGTGGTGTGTGTGTGTTGTGTGTGTGTGTGTGTGTGTGTGTGTGTGTGTGTGTGTGTGTGTGTGTGTGTGTGTGTGTGTGTGTGTGAGAGAGAGAGAGAGAGAGAGAATTACCATTAACTTCACGCCTTAAGCCGCTTGACATCCACCCCCTCCCCCCAAATTACCATTAACTTCACGCCTTTAGCCACTCGACATCCCCACCCCCCGCCAAGAAAACCATTTTAAATAGGAGGGAAGAACAAGTGATAGTGGTTTCATGGCAGATGGGTCAAATTGAAAAGCTGGATCCTTGAAACAAAATCCACTCAGAGCACAGAGCTGTGTGAACAGAGAGGTGGACCTGGGCTCTCAGTCCACCTCACCCCCATCCCTGGCTCTGGTCCAAATGAACCGTATGGTGATATGGTATCTGTGGATGGAAATAAAGCATCACAATCCCCAAAGAACCCTTTGTCCCCAACCTTACACAGCTGCCAATAGTCTGCTTTTGCGCTGACAGCAAATCGTTCCTTGACGGCATGCCAGACCCCACTGAGCTCACCAGCAGAGCAACACTCAAATGTAAAACATTCTGCAGTTTCCATCGAATAATACGATCGTGTGTAAAACATTGTCCAGTTTCCATCAAATAATGTGTTTGTGTACAGAATTCCTGTGGCACAACCTAAAGATAAAACGACAATTTTTCAAGAGAAACAGAAAGAACAGCAGTCAAGTTACAATCGTTTCACAACACTTCATTCTTTTCCTGCCGCTGCCTGTTTGGCACCAGTATTCAGCGACTGTTTAGCACCAGCATTCAGTGACTGTTTAGCACCAGTATTCAGCGACTGTTTAGGACATGCATCAGTACTGGGCAGTATCAACTCCATTTCCAGATCCCTCTGCTGATGGCCTACCTGACCTTCATGTGGGTTTGGAGCGTCGTCACCTTTCTGGCAACGATCCTCGTCCTCATTAGGTTCCACAACGAGCACAATGGCAATGGCTGCCAAGACTCCCAAGGCGGAAGGACACCCAATGCCAGTCATGAGAAACAGAACCAAAGGATGACAGTGTTATCAAGTCTGAGGCAAACATTGGGTGCCTGCTTCCCCAGGCTGGGGGGAGCAGCTACTCACCCCAACAGCATGACCATGGCGAATCAGGTCCAACCAACTCTCCCTGCTGTAAGCAGTCGACAACCCAACAAAGAGGAAAACCTTGGTGAAGAACCTGCAGACCACTCTACGAGCTTCTGTCAAGGGCAACAAGAGGATGCAGCCACTGCCACCCATGCTCATCACGACAGCTGCCGTGCAATGAAAAAGAGTGACCAGGGAGTCAGCGCCAAAAACCTGGATCATATTTTTTTCATCCTGAGTTTGGTGATTGTCACCGCCATTGACATTGCTGTCATCATAATGGGAGTCTTGTTCAAATGGAAGTAGTGTCCAACCTGATCCCAAGTCCAAGAAATGGACATGATCAGCAACTATCTCATACCCCTCTGCACACACACACACACACACACACACACACACACACACACACACACACACACACACACACACACACACACACACACACACACACACACACACACACCAACACACACACACACACACACACACACACACACACACACCCCACCACACACACACACACACCACACACACACACACACACACACACACACACACACACACACACACACACACACACACACACACACACACACACACACACACACACCTCCAGTAAAGGAGCCTTTTTCCTTTCTTTCCAGGTCCATATTCAAGGAGAGAAACTGTACTTATTTGATTTTGTCAGACTTTAAAAAAAAAATCATTCAAATAACATTGCTGGGGGGGAAGGGAGTGGGGGGATTCTGTAAATGCAAAACCTGACCAGTACTCCATCCAAGTTGACCTTTTCTAATGGGTCTGTCTACTTTGTTACCAGAGTAGTAAACACAAGTAACTGATACCAATTTTGTCAGCCTATAAGGCTGGTGCTATACACAGACAGTGTACAAAGTTATCATTGTTTTATTGCTTAGATACATACTCCCAATCCTTGATGACAATGTGATTTGCAGTTAGACAGGATATGCGGCCATAACATTTCTACCTTTCTGAAAGCATTTTGAGAAAGAAGGTAAAAAATTGAGCATTTTTTCCTGTTTCCAAAAATCTATAAAAAATAAAAATAAAAAAAAAGGTGAAAAACAAGGTCAGAAACAGCAAAACGCCCCCCCACCCCCCATCATTCAAACAAAATGGGGGTGGGAGGAGTAGATTAATGTGTGTGTGTATGGGGGGGGGGGTGATGGTGTAAATGCTAAATCTGATCAGTTCTCCATTCAGTGTGACCTTTTCTACTGGCTCCTATAGGATATTCTATTGTTATTGTCATTTTTGTCTCAATGTGAATGTAATTTATATTTGAATTTTGTACATCGCGCTGAGTTCTATTTTTATGTTAGAGGTCTGTGCTTTATAAATATTTCACTATTATTGTTATTATTGTTATCATTGTTATTATTAATATTATGGATGCATATTTTTTCAAAGAGTAATCAAACACAAAAGCAAAATTAATGGTCCCAGTTTGTCAGCCTGTAGGCCAACTACAATACACATACAAAGTATGATTTCATTGTTTTAGTAATTGCACACTCCCAACCCTTGGTAACCCTATGATAGGTAGGTAGTTGGACAGAATATGTGACCATACTTTTTCTGCCTTTGTGAAAGTGCTTTGAGAAAGAGGGTATACCTCAGGTAAGCTGAGACTGGGGCAGCCCAGTTAAGAGACAGAATTTACATTTTCATTTGTGCTTTAAGTTGCCCCCCCCCCCCCCCCCCCCCATTTTCTATTGTTAGTTGGGTGAGCTTCAAATAAATCTGCCCCATACCCACCTAAGCTGCAATAATGGTAACTAAGTACCTGTAACTCCAGGCAGATAGACAACAGAGTAAGTAAATGCAGTCAACTGTGCAGACACAAGAGTCCCTTGCATTAATTAATGAGCAAACTGGAGTTATGCAAGTGGCCTACCAGTTTTCAAATATTCTGCTCCACACATACACAGACAAACAAACATGCACACACACATGCACACACATGCATGCACAAAAATGCACGCATGCATGTGTGCATTCATGCGCATGCACGCACACACACACACACACACACACACACACACACACACACACACACACACACACACACACACACACACACACACACACACACACACACACACACACTCACATAGTCCAAGAATATTGTTAATACATGTCAACATGTCAAAATGTCAAAGCTGAGAGTTGCAAGTCTGTATTATACTGGGCCAACTCTCTTTCAGCTCCTGCCCATTTGTTTTTCAGCCCTGCGATTGCTAAGTGTTCCACTTAGATCTGTCAGTGACAGGCTGGATTAAGTACATGGACTGATCAGCTTTCTTCTCCACTGCCATGGAGACCAGAAACACAACATTGCAGGTAATGGCTGGGAGCCAATGTTGACAAAAGAATTAAGCTTGATGAAACCGGACCCAAGCTGTCCTGTTAAACGTTGCCTCAAATCAGTAATGCCGGTTCCGTGATTTCTCAGAAGGAACCCCTGAAAGACCTGTCTCATGAGAGACCACCCTTAATTATCACCACTTTTTCTAAAAAACACTTTTACTTCATATTTTATTTCCAGTTAAATAAACCCTGCTCAGGGGAACACTGCTTTTTTAAGACCGGTTTAGCGTGATTTTAAACCCTGCAGTTTTATTAACATTCAAGTACAAATTTACACACATGTACGCATGCATGCACACACATGCATGCACATACACACACACACACACAATGCACACACACACACACACACACACACACACACACACACACACACACACACACACACCAACCACACTCACACGCATGCACACACTTTGAGGATTGCTCCTTTTTATGACCACTTTTGCTTGATTTCCATGGTGATCTTGTTTTAGAGTATTTCCACTGTAGCAATAGTGTTATTGATCCAAATTCGTTTCTCAACATCAGTCACATCTTTAATATCTAGCCACAAAGAGCATCTCTTCTGTGCCAGCTTCACCTAAGTGTAAAGGGGGAAGGGGGGGGGGGGGGGAGCCCATGTGAAAGAGGCCTACCTAACACACATTTGAGAACTTAGATGAAAAGAAACTCTGAATGACAACTGGTATACAGTTTGGAATAATAACACAACAAAGTGTGTGCAGTGTAATGTATCGGCATTGTTATATGTGCACATTGCATATGTCCTTCTTAGTGAATGTTGTGATTTTGTTGATGTTGTTCTTGATAATGTACAGTGCCATGAGCTCATAATGTTTGAAAGGGTATATCGCTATATGAGTTTATTATTATTACTATATCAATACTGCCCCTGCCCACATCTGACTGATCAACTCGATTTCATCTCTGTGAAAGCTCCAAGGGCATTGTACTTTTCCACATCTTGGCCTTGTCATCTGAATCCTCTACCTCACCCACCTTCGCCCCGATATAACCGCAATGGTTAACTGGGCATAAAACACCAAGTTACTTACCCCACCCACCCCACACACATATTCTCCAGTTTACAATTCATCTCAAAACCAGACTGCATTCTACTCTGCCTATGAACCATAGTTTCAAGTTCTTCATGTATCAACTACTAACCACACTTTCAGTTTTTCCCTCTTGTGAGCATGCATGTGCCCTTGTGTGCACAAACATGAGTGAGGGAGACAGAGAATCTGTGTGTTTATGTGCATGCATGCGTGCATGTATGCATGTGTCTGCATGCATGTATGCATATGCACTCACATGCATGTCTGTTGCTCATGCATGCACACATGCACATGCACGTGCATGCAAGTGTGATTTTGTGCGTGCATTAGGAAATGAAGCTCTGAGAGCATGAACATACCCTTTCTGTGTTAACATGCGACATGCCTTTTTGTGAGTCTGTGTTTCTTCCTGAAGACTGTATTCAAATGTTTTTTCCCCTGTTGCGGCATAGTCTGGAGTGTCATGTTGCTTAGTGTTGTTTGCATTGTGGGCATGCCTTTTTTTCAATTGTGTGTGTGTGTGTGTGTGTGTGTGTGTGTGTGTTGTGTGTGTGTGTGTGTGTGTGTGTGTGTGTGTGTGTGTGTGTGTGTCTGTGTGTGTGTGTGTGTCTGTGTGTGTGTGTTTCTTCCTGAAGACTGTATTCAGATGTCTTTTCCCCTCATGCTGCAGCAGATGTCTGGAGTGTCATGTTGCTTAGAGTTGTTTGAGTTGCTTTGTACATACTTTGGGCTGGTTAAATTTGTTGATAAGCAGGGAGCTGTAAAAACGTCCATTATTATCCACACCAACGGACTAACCCAGTCTCAATTTTCAAAGCCAGTCTTGATGTAATTCCTGCTGTAAACTGCTAAAGTGTTCTTGTTGTGTTGTTGTTGCTATTTGTTCAGTGAATAAATAGGCTGATGAGAGGGATTATGTTTTGAATGATTTTTTTTGATTTTTTAACCTTTTTCAAGATATAGTCACAGACATTTGATATTCAAGTTGACATACACATCTAAATGGATGTGCACATCCAAGCAGGTATCGGCATCCAAGTGAATATGCACATCCAAATGGGTAAGTGGGTATGTACATGTTTCCAAGTGGGTATGCACATATAAGTGGGTATGCACATCCAAGTGGGCATGCACACCTTTGGGGTATACGCATCCAAGTGGGTATGAAAATCTAAGTGGGTATGCACATCCAAGTGGCTATGCACAGCCAAACACTGATGTGACTATCACAACTGTAATCACAGGACTACATTACATACAGCAATAATGATAATAACAATAGGTCAACAGGTAAGATGTTCCCAGGTACATGTTGTGTATTAGAGGCAAATGTGGCATTATTTGCCTCTTATACACAACATGTACCTGGGAACAGACAAAAACAAAGTAAAAAGGCTGAGGGACACACGCAAAACAAAAGAAATGTAACACAGGAAAGTAGGTGAAGTTTCCAAAAACAAACATTTGAAGACACAGTCGGAGGATCGTTCAGTGGAGATACATAATAATATAATAACAATATATAATAACATATTATTTATGGCACCCCATTGACTAAGAGTCCAGGGTACTTACAAAGACCTACAGATGTGCACACTTCATCATATTCACAAACACACACACACACACACACACACACACACACACACACACACACACACACATGTATGCATATAAGTGAACACAATTGCACACACATTAACATGCACCCCCCATCCCCCCTCCTCCCCCAACACACAAATACATATGTGCATATAATGCACACAACTGCATACACATGAACATGCACCCCTCCGCACCCCCCCCCCCTCCACACATACACACACATACACACTACAAAGACAGAAAGATACTTCTGGGAAGCATTAATTCTACGGAGCTGGTAGCAGGATTCAGAGGCAGAGGTTTGACTAATGAAGCTCTCTATGAAACAGTGTGCTATTCAGGAGAACGCCAAGGCTTTTGACAGAGTCAGAGAGTGGGACTCTGGTATTGTCAGTTAAGGTGTTGACAAAAATGAAGGGCAGCCATCACTATGGAGGGCTGTTAGATACGTCAGCTAATCTGCAATTGCCTCTGAGGATAATCACGAGAAACCTTACCTGCACGTTTGAACTCTGCTTTTTCAAAAAGTCCTCAATGGCAGCTCTCTCCCAAAAGGCAGTTTTGGCATCACCAAGGCAAGGCAGGCATTCAGAACATGGAGCCTCCGTCTGCAGAAATGTGCTGAGCAGCTGTGCGTAAGCTGGCATGTCTGTCACACACAGACTGTCCTTGGACCCTGGCAGGTACAGTGCCGAGCCCTGCAACAGAATAGAAATGACAGCTATTATTATTAACAGGTTTCCCAATCTGTGTGCATGTGTGTGTGTGTGTGTGTGTGTGTGTGTGTGCGCATGCATGAGAGCGCATGTATGTGTGTGTGCATGTCTGTGTAGGGGGTTGGGGTGGGGGGTGAGTGTGTGTTGGAGGGGGTGGATGGGGGGTGAGAGAGAGAGATAAAGGGGGGCTGGGTGGATGTGTGTGTGTGTGTATGTGTGAGCATGCATGTGTGTGTGTGTGTGTGTGTGTGTGTGTGTGTGTGTGCACATATGTGTGTGTGCATGTCTGTGTGTGTGTGTGTGGGGGGGGGGGTTGTTGGAGATGGGGGGAGGGGGGGGGGTGGAGATGGGGGGAGGGGGGGAGAAAGAAGGGGGGGTCACTAGGTGAATATGTGTGTGTGGAGGGGGGAAGAGGGTGTGTGGATGTGGGTGATTACTGACAGACATCCAAAGGGTCTGAAAAGAATGATTATGCGTATTCCTACTCAAACCACTGGAGGGGGGAAGGCAGAGAGGGGGGGGGGGGGGCAAGCCCACAACGACCCTCAGCCTTATTACCAGCTTTTTGTCTTATTCATTCATGCTTTGTCCAAGTGCTCTAACGACAGTTCTCCTCCAGCTACCGGTTTTCAAACAAATGCAGCACTTGGCTTTGCTCAGTGCAAGCACCAGATGCATCAGCTCCAGACCCAAACCATTCCACAGTGATTCAAACAATCCTGACACTACAGGCGATACCTGAGCAGATGTACAGAGAGTGGGCAGCTACCCAAATTGTTCACTTCACTGTGGAGGTGTCTGCCGTGAGCTCACAGATGCTGACACCCCAGCGGACATGCAGAGTGTGGGCAGCTACCCAAATTGTTCAATTCACTGTGGAGGTGTCTGCTACGAGCTCAAGACTGACTCCACGCACAGAGAGTCTATGGGTGTCTGTGCATGGAGTCAGTCTTGAGCTCGTAGCAGACATCTCCACGCACAGACACCCACAGACACTCTGCTACAAGTCAAGACTGATCCCATGCACAGACACTCTGCTACAAGTCAAGACTGACTCCACACACAGACACCCACAGATATTCTGCTACAAGTCAAGACTGACTCCATGCACAGACACCCACGGACACTCTGCTACAAGTCAAGACTGACTCCACGCACAGACACTCTGCTACAAGTCAAAACTGACTCCATGCACAGACACCCACACTCTGCTACAAGTCAAGACTGACTCTACGCACAGACACTCACAGACACTCTGCTACAAGTCAAGACTGACTCTACGCACACTCACAGACACTCTGCTACAAGTCAAGACTGACTCCACACATAGACACTGCTACAAAGTCAAGTCTGACTCCATGCACAGACACCCTGCTACAAAGTCAAGACTGATTCCACGAACAGACATTCTGCTACAAAGTCAAGACTGACTCCACGCACAGACACCCACAGACTCTAAGTGACACCCCCCAGTGGACATACAGAGTGTGGGCAGCTACCCAAATTGTTCAATTCACTGTGGAGGTGTCTGTTACGAGTCAAGACTGATTCCATGCACAGACACCCAAAATGACTGAAATCAAGACAGAAGGCAGCGTCTGGGACCAGAGGCAACGGCACTCTGGCTAGACAAGAGTGACACTCTGAATGCTTTGCCTGGGTGCGTGCATGCGTGGAGTTGTGTGCCATTGGTTTCATGTCTGTGTGTGTGTGCATGCGTGTGTGTATTCATGCGTGTGTGTGTGTGTGTGTGTGTCCGTGTGTGTGTGTGTGTGTGCATGTGTGTGTGTGTGTGTGTGTGTGTGTGTGTGTGTGTGTGTGTGTGTGTGTGTGTGTGTGCAAGTGTGTGTGTGTGTGTGTGTGTGTGTGTGTGTGTGTGTGTGTGTGTGTGTATGTGTGTGTGAATGTGTGTGTGTTTGTAGGAGTAAGTAACTTGGTGTTTTATGCCCAGTCAACCAATGTTGGATGTGATGAGAGAGAAAGATGCTGAATGAAGTGTTGTAGTGCGTTTATGTAATTTGTAGGAATCATTGCGCTTAGGTTGCGTATATATTTCGTTGAGCTTATTGCTTTTGTATTCTGCGCTTCGGGTTCACATCATGTGTAAGCACCTTACAAATGCTCTGTTACATTACATTACTCACCAACTTGTGCATCAGGTCAAGGATCTTGCCCATGTGAGGGTAGGGCTGG
This sequence comes from Alviniconcha marisindica, assembly GCA_018857735.1. Lineage (NCBI taxonomy): Eukaryota > Metazoa > Mollusca > Gastropoda > Provannidae > Alviniconcha > Alviniconcha marisindica. The sequence continues at coordinate 1,269,875 of JABMCL010003248.1, forward strand.
CGATCGTGGAACTTCAGCCTGTCATCCACAGGCATGTTATGGTAGATGTCGTGCTGCAGACACAGGGTTTTCTTCGGCATCATTTCCACCAGGTAGAAACAGGTGTGATCCACAGGGTCGTGAACCCAGGGTACCATCTCCTTGACCTCCTTCACGCACAACTCCAGGCCTTTCGCCAACGCCTCCTCTACTTTGGCTTCCTCCTGAAATATTACATCAACAGTTTCAGGTTTGTTCCTCGTGGCAAAATGTGTAATATGCGCCCCCCCCCTTCCCTCCCCCCTTTACTTTGTCTTATATCTCAGCATACACCTGCTACGATCAAAACTGGTATGTTTTCTCCACAGACTCCAGTGAGATGTGGTGCACATCAAGGCACATCCTTTTCAGTGCAGAGCCACATCCCTTGTGGCTAAGTACAGCAATGCAGGAGAGTGCTTCTCAAGGTGACACAGTGTACATCATGGCACAGTCCCCCCAAAGCAGAACAGCATCTGCTGTGTCTGAGTACAGCAACATCAGAGAGAAACTCCTCAGGGTGACACAGTGTACATCATGGCACAGTCACCCCTAAGCAGAGCAGCATCTGCTGTGTCTGAGTACAGCAACATCAGAGAGAAACTCCTCAGGGTGACACAGTGTACATCATGGCACAGTCCCCCCAAAGCAGAGCAGCATCTGCTGTGTCTGAGTACAGCAACATCAAAGAAACTCCTCAGGGTGACACAGTGTACATCATGGCACAGTCACCCCTAAGCAGAGCAGCATCTGCTGTGTCTGAGTACAGCAACATCAGAGAGAAACTCCTCAGGGTGACACAGTGTACATCATGGCACAGTCACCCCTAAGCAGAGCAGCATCTGCTGTGTCTGAGTACACCAACATCAGAGAGAAACTCCTCAGGGTGACACAGTGTACATCATGGCACAGTCCCCCCAAAGCAGAGCAGCATCTGCTGTGTCTGAGTACAGCAACATCAGAGAGAAACTCCTCAGGGTGACACAGTGTACATCATGGCACAGTCACCCCTAAGCAGAGCAGCATCTGCTGTGTCTGAGTACACCAACATCAGAGAGAAACTCCTCAGGGTGACACAGTGTACATCATGGCACAGTCCCCCCAAAGCAGAGCAGCATCTGCTGTGTCTGAGTACACCAACATCAGAGAGAAACTCCTCAGGGTGACACAATGTACATCATGGCACAGTCACCCCTAAGCAGAGCAGCATCTGCTGTGACTGAGTACAGCAACATCAGAGAGAAACTCCTCAGGGTGACACAGTGTACATCATGGTAGTCACCCCTAAGCAGAGCAGCATTTGCTGTGTCTGAGTAACAATAACAATAACAACAATAACAATATACTTTATTTATCCCAGTGGGAAATTAAAGCTGTCGTTCGATCGCACAACGAAGAACATATCTCAATAATTCTAAGTCATGAAACACACGCACATACACACTCTTAGACATGCGCCCCCTTACCTGGAATAATGCTTTCTCTGTCAAACCAAAATGTAAAAACTCTCAAATTAAATAAAAATCATTAGGTTCACACATCCCCAACCCTCCCTTAGAAAGATATCATCCTCAACAGACGTCTTGACGCATGCGCACACTCAGTTAATGACTGGTATAATTTTCATTAAAAACTGACAGAGCTGAGGGTAAAAAGCCAAGGACAGCAGCATCACAGAAGAAGTCTTAACAATGCAAAACCAGCTTGGAAAAAAGTGGGTGGGAGTGCTTGGGTGGGGTAGGGGGCTTGTGCCATTCCACTAAGACTTTTTCTCCAGGCATGTTGTGTGGTGAGTGCAAATCTCCAAATCCTCTTGTCTCCTGCTGAGAGACAATGAATCTGTGATTGTTCAAGACTTTGGGCTTGCTGGCACATTTTTGTGCACTGCTGCTGCACTTGTGCATATTGCTGGCACATTTTTGTGCAAAACCAGCGAACTTGTGTATAATGCTGGCACATTTTTGTGCACTGCTGCTGCACTTGTGCATATTGCTGGCACATTTTTGTGCAAAACCAGCGAACTTGTGTATAATGCTGGCACATTTTTGTGCACTGCCTGCACACTTGTGTATATTGCTGGCACATTTTTGTGCACTGCCAGCAAACTTGTGTATAACGCTGGCACGTTTTTGTGCACTGCCTGCACACTTGTGTATAATGCTGGCACATTTTTGTGCACTGCCACCATGCTTGTATATAATGCTGGCTCATTTTTGTGCACTGCCAGTACACTTGTGTATAATGCTGGCTCATTTTTGTGCACTGCCAGTATACTTGTGTATAATGCTGGCACATTTTTGTGCACTGTCAGCACACTTGTGTAATGAAAATGTTGGCACATTTCAGTGCACTGCTGGCAAACTTGTGTGATTAAAATGCTGGCACATTTTCATCCACTGCTGGCAAACGTGTGCTGGCACATTTTCATGCACAGCTGGCAAACGTGTGTGATTAAAATGCTGGCACATTTTCATGCACGGCTGGCAAACTTGTGTGATTAAAATGCTGGCACATTTTCATGCACGGCTGGCGAACTTGTGTGTAGTTATAAGGCTGGCACATTTTTATGCACGGCTGGTGAACTTGTGTATAATGCTGCCATATTAATTTTTTGTACACTGCCAGCAAACTTGTGTGTAGTTATAACACTGGCACATTTTTATCACAAAACTTTGCCTCTCTCTTTTTAAGCTTTTCATATTATTTTCTAAGCGTTGTTTTTGCCAGAGAAGCATTTTGGGGGGCAGAAAGTCTGCAGCTTTGTCGCGGATATCCACTGTCCAGCTGACCATTCCCGTGTCCCAATGAAGCAAGGTGTGTGACCGTCACAGCCAGCTTCCCCCATGAGAAGCAACCTGGATTTCCCACGGGCAAAATATCTGCCACCTGAAGGTATCAAAAACAACTTTTTGACAATCAATGCAAGGTGTATGACCAATAGATCAACTTGCAGTAGCCATGTTGTTCTAACAACAACAGAAAAGGTATATAACTCCTGGATAAAAAATCACAAGAGTAGTGGTAATTTACCCTTGGATTGATTACTATCGACTAAATGCAAACACCACACCTGAACACCAAAAACCATACAAAATAAAATACATAAAAAAGTGTTTTTTTAAATTTGATGACTCACTGCAGACATATACATCAGCTGTTTACTGTCCTCCTTGGTCAATTTGGTCAGGGTCTCGAAGGCCACTCCACCAGCCGTTAACGAAAGCTGGCCGTTGAAATCCAACATCTCCAGTTTCCAGCTTCGACTGTCAATTTTTTAATTTTTTATTATTACCTGCCTGGTAAAATAACTTCACGAATGACAGAAAGAAGGAATGAACAAAATAATAAATGTCAGTTACAAATGAATAAAGATACGTATGAATGAAAGAATGAATGAAATAAATAAATCGGCTGATAAGTCCAAAAAGGGAGAAAATTTACCACTCCAAAAATTTATAGTAACTGATCCCCCTCCTCCCACCTTCCCACCCCCACCACACCCTCTTCCCAAAAGGCAAAATATAAAACATGGTGACATGTTTGTCTGAACAGAATCTACATGCACATCAAGAGCTACAATATTATGTACACTGTCTCAACTTCCTCCCTGTAATAATAATAGTTAAAAATGCACAAAATCTTGTCAGAGACTACTCTAAGTGCATACACATACAGGCTCGCATGCACACACACACACACACATCCATGCATACATGCACGCACACACACACACACACACATGTACACATGCACACACACACATGCATGCAAGCATGCACGCACACATGCATGCATGCACACACACACATACACATGCACATACATACACACACACATACACACACACACACAGTGCGCAATAAGAGCTATCCGTACACTAAGGTTTTCACGCACTACGATCTGCACAGCAACGTTTCAACTTACTCCATGTGAGTGATGAGAGCGCTGTGTGTGCCCTGCTTCCACAAGTCCAGCCTACCCTGCATAGCCTTCTGCACAGCCTGCTCCTGGCCTTCACTCGCCTTGCTTGCACGCAGCCCCAGGACCAGGATCACAATGTCTGGGCACTGAAATCAAAACACACACACACGCCACGGCTTCAGCTGTCTGCCTGTCTCCAACATTCTCTCAAACACTGGACACGAAAACAACGTAGCTCAACCAAAAGCAGATTTGTGTCTTAGTTCTACAACTCATTTTTCACCATTTTAACTGCTGTTTAAGTGTCGTTTTGTAGCTAAATTGATAAAGGGGATCACCCCCAAAATGTGCATGTTGTGTTTTGTCCTAATAAATAGCATTCTTTTGAACCTTTCATGTGTTCAGGTTGTGGCTTCAGCTGGCAAGAATTTTGAACAGGCAAAGCAAAGGGTCATTTCTGACAAGGTATACACTATAATTATGGCATGGACGGTGGGGGGGGGGGGGGGGGGGGAGGGGCTGACTGATTCTGTATATTAAATGCCCAGTCAACCATGAAAACAGGCAGGTTGACTGATTCTGAATATCAAAATGCCCAGTCAACCATGAGAACAGGCAGTTTGACTGATTCTGAATGATAAATGCCCAGTCAACTGTGGGAACAGGCAGTTTGATTCTGAATATTAAATGCCCCGTCAACCATGGGAACAGGCGGTTTGACTGATTCTGAATATTAAATGCCCAGTCAACCGTGAGAACAGGCAAAGCAGAGGGTCATGTTTGACAAGGCACATGCACACTATATGGCTGGGAGGGAGAGGGTGGGTGGTTGATTGATTCTGGGTATTAAACACCTAGTCAGCTGCAAAGGTCACATCAGGGCAAAACACAAGTCATGAGCAAAAAGTCTGATTCATGCATCATTTTATATTGGTTGGAAGAGGACTGGTTGAAAAATGAAGTCAAATGAACAGGGAAGGCAGGATTAGACAGGCGAAATAACCAGGAGTACACAAAGCATGAAAGGATGTATGCCCACCTACGCTGGGCTTTAAAGAGAGTACCTTCAGTAACAGGATTTTCAGCAGTGGAATTTACTTTTTGCGTCCATGGTACCCCACTGTGGGTTTGGGGTGGGAGATGATGGAGAGGATGTGGGGGGGGGGGGGGGGGGGGGTCAAACTCAAAAAACTGTGACACTAATAGTGGGAACAAGACCTAGCTGGTCAGCCAATCGGATATCTGCTCCACATGACAAACAGTCGCCTAGCGCTGGGGGAAGGAAAGACACGCTAACCACACTACTGCTGATCAATCCTGTGGCTGGACTATCAGTAACGATTTTCTTTTTCTTTTTTTTAACTTCAAAAATAGCGCTTTTTTCTGACACTTAGAATGGAAAACAACACAACAATAGTGTTGTGTTATTTTCCATTCTAAGTGTCAGAAAAAAATGCTATTTTTGAAGTAAAAAAAATTTTTTTTTAAATTGACACTACATTATACAAAAAAATTCCATTACATTATCACAGTATTAAAACCGTCTGTTGTTTCAACCCCCAGCTTCCCCCTGCCCATCCCCAAGCTTCAGCCATAGTCATTTGGTGTTTTACACCCTGTCAACCAGCACAGTTATATCAGGGCGCATCAGCCATGCCAAAGTCACAAAGATGGTGCACTGTTTAAATTTCTGTAACCGCCTCAGCCGAAGAACGATCCTGCCACCTCTGGACTCCTACAAATTCCAATCCAACAGGCAGCTTTCAGTGGTTTTCGTTACTCAGGAAGTTTTGAGGTTCACCAAGAGCCCCTGAGACAGTGAAATGTGCAGCCACTTTCCTACCCATATGCTGAATGTGCAGCATCCTTTTATTTGTCTGTGATTAGATCCTGATTCTTGCTTAATGTTTTAATAAGCTACATGTGCTCAAAGTGGCATACTCCGTTATGGGTGTACACGTTGTGTGTGTGTGTGTGGTGTGTGTGTGTGTGTGTTGTGTGTGTGTGTGTGTGTGTGTGTGTGTGTGTGTGTGTGTGTGTGTGTGTGTGTGTGTGTGTGTGTGTGTGTGTGTGTGGTTGTTTTAATGTCTAAATTCATATACATATATTCCAAACGCTACGTTTTAAAATGAATCTTAATTAAGCATGTATGGAAATATGTATAGATAGAGTGAATGTACCTTTTTAAATTGTTGTTTTAGGCTAATTTAAGTAACATACTGACATGTGTTCTATCACACTTGTTGATTTGTACAATGCGAAGAGCTATAATTGTTGTTGAGGCACTATATGAAATACATTATTATTATTATCATCCCTCGCCACTCAGGCAGCTGCACTCTGACTTCAGAGATGTCACACTCTGTGCGGGGTTACCTTTGCCAGAAGCCTGCTGACAGTAGATGCCAGCCTGTTGCCTACTGTCACTGCAGTGTTGTCTTGTTGAAGTTGGTACGTCAAAATGACAATGCATCCGGCAGTCACAACAGAATCTACTAGAGGCTAGAACAGACACACACAAAAAGGCCCAACAAATATCACAAATGACAGAATCAGGACCAAAAACAAAATGAAAAAGAACAGAATTTCTCTCTCTCTCTCTCTCTCTCTCTCTCTCTCTCTCTCTCTCTCTCTCTCTCTCTCGCACGCATGCTCACACAGACACACACACCCACTCATGTCTGTCAAAGGTCAGCTCACATAAATTTAAAATCTGAGCCCATGAGCCAACAGTGCCTCGAGATCACTACTAGGCCAAACCAGCTGAAACAGAAATGCAGGCCAGTTTGTGTGGATTTATAACATGAAAAGGCCCAGACAGTAATTGCACAGAAACCCACAACAAGCAAAGGGAGGCAAACGCCTCCACAGCGACGCAGCTTACACTCTGAGCAGAAACTTCTGTCAAGCAAAACCAGTTGGGCCTCTGCTCATCACTGCCACTCTTGGGTTGCCATGACTTCACCACAGAGATGACAGGTGCCAGGCCAGCTGGCCCTTTCTTGTCCACCGTGTCCATCAGTGTCTTGGTCACGCTCTCATCCCGAACCACAAGCACCTTGAAGACCTCAAAGTTTTTCACCTCTCCAGTGAACCTTTCAGTCAAACCTGCAAGAAGAAAAGGACTGTGTCTCACTCATCATCACCACTGCTCACGAAAGAGGAAAAACTTCATCATACAAACAGAGTGTTCAACAAAAATGTCAGAGAGCATGGAGACAATTAATCCAAACCCAGTGTTTTATTGTGTGCATGCAGTCTTGTACTGTGATGTGGTTATGTTCAGCCACATATTTAATTTCTCTGATTAGATAATGAAGTAATCTGAAATCTTGAATCTTGAATTCCAGCCTGTTTCACTACAGCATGTTTCACTACAGTCTTGAGGAACAGAACTGTTCCTTCTTCTTTTTCATGGTACTGTGGGAATCCCAGTAGTTTGGGCAACATTCCACACCTATTCAAACTACACCATATTTGAAATGGATGTTTACAAACATTTTGAACATAGCAATGCTGTTGTTTTTTCTGCTCAAAAGAGTTTGCTGGTTTGGCAAAATTTCTGTGTGTGTATGTGTGTGTGCATGTGTGTGTGCATGCAGTTCATGTGATTCCATGATTCCACATGCAGTTCATATGATTCCATGATTCCACATGAAGTTCATGTGATTCCATGATTCCACATGCAGTTCATTGATTCCACATGCAGTTCATGTGATTCTACATGTTGTTTGATAATTTTTTCCCCAACAGATATGAAAAAATTATCAAACAACAAGACTTGTAACAAAACAAGTTGTTTTTTTTATTGCTCAACAAAAAGTTTGTGTAAATGCTCTGGCACTATGCATGTAAAGTAAAATGTAAAAATACCAGTTTGATAATAATAATAATAATGTACATTTATCATGTGCTCATCAACGCCCTGAGTGCTCACATGATACATATTAACCTAAATATGATATTCTATACACATGTAGAGCATAGTCCTACCAAAACAATTTACATAAAGTATTATAAAAATATATATATAAAAAATGCACTACAAACACACACACACACACACACACACACACACACACACACACACACACACACACACACAACACATAATCATGCTGTTCATCAACTTTTCTAATAACAATTTAACATATTTGTGTAACAAACAAAAAAAAGAGTTTTCAAAAACACCATTTACTAATAATGTTGTTCCTCAGCAACTCTGATACAATAACATATTTAAGAAAGGAAGTACAAAACAACAAACTACCAGTATAACAATAATGTTGTTCCATAAAATCAGGGACTACCCTACAGTCACACTCCGAGCATCACTTTCTGGCACCTTCCTCCAAACTCTGCCAGATTTAGTTATGCCACTGAAGGGGCACTCTTTATCTCTGCACAGCTGTCCACTAACGTGGTCAGCACCCTCCGAAAGGTTTGGGTACTAATATAACCGTAGAAGCAACCTAGCACCCAAGCACGCACATAAACATGAGGCGCATCCACCCCGGGTAAAAAAAAGAAAAGCGTTCTATCTTGATTCAAATGATTTTGGTTTTATCTGAGCTGGCATAAGCAACATGGTCAGTTATAAAACAAACATCTGATATAATCTGAGTTGTTTGTAACAAACTTACTACTGTTTGAGCACCAACAAAAAACTGCTCGTTAGCTGACAGTTTTCTGGACCCTATGATGTAACTGAATGCGGCAGTGGTTGAAGGACGGACGTCGTAAATCGGTGCTCGGAGTTAGCCCTACACTTGCACCAAACCATGCTCACTTTTTGACTTCTTTTTCTGATTATTTCCTGCTTCTTTTTCTGCGTTCCTGGTGATAAAGGAAAATCCCGAGGAGATGACTGGACTGCCTTGAGCTCGTAGGTTACCTGACACCACTTTGGTTTTACCTGAAACACAGTTAGTTGAAGCAAGGTAAGGTGAGGCCACTCTGCTGCATACATGCTGATCACTCTTACAAACACATTTTTTTCTGTCCAAATAAAATGCATTAGCCACAACAGGTGGTTTTGTAACTTTAAACAGAAGGGGAACTTGTTAAAAGATCAAAACAAATATGTTGAAAGGTACAATACAACTTACATCTCCTCTTCTCACTCTCAGTCTCATGCAAGCTTAAATCTTCTTCTCTTCATGTTGCTAACCTTAAGAACATTCACTACGCACAAATTCAGTACACAAAGTCAACTAAATCAACTGTGAACTTAACCTCTGATGTCAACTGATGCATATGCATGAGAACCATTATGATTCTCTGAGAGAGTTGGATGTGCGTGTGTGTGTGTGTGTGTGTGTGTGTGTGTATGTGTGTGTGTTTAAGTGTGTTTAAGAGTGTGTGTGTGTGTGTGTGCATGCGTGCGTGCATGCATGCGTGCATGTGTGTGTGCATGCATGCATGTGTGTTTAAGTGTAAATGTGGGTACATGTGTGTGTGTATGTACATGTGTGTTTGTGTTGTGTGTGTGTGTGTGTGTGTGTGTGTGTGTGTGTGTGTGTGTGTGTGTGTGCATGGGTGTAGGTGTAGGTGTGTGTGTGTGTGTGTGCACGCGTGTGCGTGCATGCGTGTGCGTGCATATGGGTGTATGTGGGTGTGTTTGTATGTGTGAGCGTGCATGTCACAGTTTGCCTGCGTGCATGCATGTGTGTGTGCATGCATGCATGTGTGTGTGCGTGCATGTATGCATGCAAGTGTGTCTGTGTGTGCATGCGTGTGCGTGTACACCAATCAACAGATCAAATGAAAATCACAGATGAACTAACCAATGTCAATCGGAATCCGTCCAACATTAGTTCCGACGATGGCGAGGCTCTGCAGATGTGGACACTCTTTCACCACAGCACTGATGCCTTTCTCTGTCACTTTCATGCAGCCTTCCAGTTCCAGCTAACACACAAGATTAAAGGCAAGTATTGTCATCTGCAGGTGATCAAGTGCACAGCCCTCAGAGCATTACCACATCTGAAGTTCATCTCCCACCACCTTACTCACAAGCCACCCCACCCATTAAGGTGGGGGGTGGGGGCGGAGAGATTTCATTTCTGGTGCTACCAATGAGGTTGTCATCTGGAAGCACCTTGTACTCACACCATGGTCTGGGTCTGTGGCAAAGTCCAGCATTCTGTGAATCTGATGATCTTTCATGCACATCAAACTGATTTGTGGTTTTTCACCTCACCTCATAAACACAAGGAGAAATTGGTAGCAAGCTGGTGGCACATCCATACACGTGTGTGTATGTGTGCATGTGCATGTGTGCATGCATGCATATGCATGCGAGCATGTGTGTGTGTGCGTGTGTGTGTGTGTGTGTGTGCGTGTGCATGCATACATGCATGTGTGCATGTATGCGTGTGTTCATGTGTCTATGCATCTATGTGTGTGTGTTCATGTGTCTATGCATGTATGTGTGTGCATATGTGCATTTGTGCGTGTGCATGTGTGTGAATTGCAAATGCTGAATTCTTTCAAGCTGAGAGACTCAGGGCCTTTGATATTAAACTCTAAGCAAGTTTTTCAAAGACCTCAAAACACAGACATTTACATGTGCACCACTAAACATTTGCCAAGGTTCTGACATGCTTGCAGACTTAAGACATCAGACTGATCTCCTGATTTTCACTTTGTCTCCATGGAAGCTAGTTGTACATTTCATAAATGAACATATAAAATGCATATTCCACGTGGAATTTGGCCAAGAACAATAAAAGGGGAGAAAACTCATTCACATGGAACACCGCTTACTTCAATATTTGAAACAAATCAGGTCTCAATGGCTAATAACTGCACACAAAATCTCCAACATCAAATCTCTACCCTCTAGCACTATATGTCTGTAAACCAGCACCATTAAAGCAACAAACAACAACCATGGCTCCCACAGAGCACTTTCTTTGCCCTGCCGATATGGTATGTTGTCAGGAAATGTTTTACTCATCAGGAAAAGGTTAACTCATTTAAAAAAGGTTAACTCCTCAGGAAAAGGTTAACTGACCCCCATGAGTTGAGGACACATTTCAGCCAGCCAGGTGAGCCCATGGTCCGTCAAATGGCAACAACCTGTCAAAAGAACAGAAACGGGACAGAACATGTCAAATGACAACAACCTGTCAAAAGAACAGAAACGGGACAGAACATGTCAAATGGCAACAACCTGCCAAAAGAACAGAAACAGGACAGAACATGTCAAATGGCAACAACCTGTCAAAAGAACAGAAACGGGACAGAACATGTCAAATGGCAACAACCTGCCAAAACAACAGAAATGGGACAGAACATGTCAAATGGCAACAACCAGCCAAAACAACAGAAATAGGACTGAACATATCAAATGGCAACAACCTGCCAAAACAACAGAAATGGAACAGAACATGCCAACAGTCTGCTCTTAAAAATGACTTTATGAACTTACTTTCAAAATAATATCCATATAACCAAATGCTTCACTGAATACTTTTTTCTCTCCATCAAATTAAACACAAATCCTTGTTTTAAACAGATGCTGATTTGGCTATGAACTACATTAAGAAATTAATATAAATGCACTCAAAATCTGCAAAAACTACTACACTCACTCCAGAACCCCACCCCTCAACCACACACACACACATAGTTTATCATGGAAGAATTTTGTTAATGAAAAGCTGTGTTATGTTATCAACACCATCTCCCTGTGCATGTGCCTACATGTATGCGTGTGTAAACTGATGATTGTAAACCTTTTTCTTTTCAAGTCTTAGGTTACTGTATGATTGAAATGTATCATTTGAAATGTATCTTATGTGCAACGTTCCTCCAGTACTACATAACACATAATTTAAATCTGCACGGTAATTTTATTCTCATCATCTTATTGTAATTTGTACTACATCACACATAATTTAAATCTGCATGGTAATTTGCTTCTCATAATCTTATTGTAATTTGTCATGATTTTAAATGGTTTGCCTTTGTCGTATCTTCTTGCAAGTGTTTTTCGGTTTTGTGTAGAGTGGTGTGCTAATATGCTTTGCAGAATAAATTTATTAACATTCTGACCTTGAGAATTTGATCGTTTTACATGTTTCATTAGCAATCCTATTTTACCTAAGTAACACTTTAGTCATAAACTTTGCGGGACAATCAATGAGATTGTGATCATGATCATTATTATGTCCAGTTTTTATTGGAAGGTTAGTATACAAACACCAGTTGTAAAACAAATGTCCTTTTGGACAATATACAGCTCACTGCACTATGTATATATTTGCATAGTTCAGGAGCTGTGTGAGAGTTGAGGTGGCCATCCTGGGCTGTCCGTCCTAATGAGCCTTCTGGTTTCTGTGGACGTAAAGCTATATTGAACCATGCTTCGGCATTAGTCTCAGCTTGTCCCTAATATGTCAACTGACATCTGAGGACATTAAGCAACACTACCTACCTACCTATGTATATATATATAATCTACCTCTCTCCCCACCTCCCCATCCCTAAAATGCCCTATGGTTTCTGTGGACATTAAGCAGCATGTTTACTTACTTGCATCATAATGTGTCACTTTATTTTGTTTCAAAGCTGAACTAATTCTTTGGTTTCTTTCAAGGGCACCTTATTTTCTTTTAAAACTTTACCAAATCTTTGGTTTATTTCATAAGTTGTAATTCACATGCATTGATCATTTCCTCCTGCATTTGATTATCGGAACTTGGGCTGTTCAAAATCACCCATGGCAATTTACCTGCAAAAACAGCTTTCTTGACCATCCTGAAGTTGGTGTTGGCAAACTTAAGAACGTAGAACAGAACATCTGTCACCATATCCACTCCTGACAGGTTAAGGCACACCAAATCAGCTGTCAGGTTCATGTTCACCATGTTGTGCTGGCAAAAGAAAGAAACATCCATTCAGAGTTAGTTACAACAAGTCAATAAGTTCATAATATTATAATTCAGTGTGGTGTGCTGGCAAAGCAGAAAGCATTTACTCATACAGATTAAGTCAGGAGACACACACACACACATACACAACACACACACACACACACACACACACACACACACACACACACACACACACACACACAAGGTAGACATGCAGATTATCTCTGTAATTTACAGCTTAACTACATGGATATGACCGTAGTTCGTTTTTGAATTTACTAGTAATTTTCAGTTTAGTCTCGATTTTTTCCTTTGATTCGAAACCTTACCTTTGCAATATTAATAGGCAGAAACTCAGCTTCATCGGCATTGATTCCTACATCATTCCGGAACAATGAGTGCTTGTCCAGCGTTGCTAGTGGGAGTAAGAAGAGAAAAAAGAAGAGAAAAACAGGTAATATATATTATTTTACTAATAATATAGTACAAGTATACATTTGATTAAATGCATCACAAAAGCCCTAGGGCCCTGGGGTAAGGTTCATGGCAGGAGAATGGTAGACCTCAGTTTCAGCTCCTCTGTGTTGTTTGCCTTGCTAGTGTTTGTCTGTTTCCAGAAAAAAGGAGATGAGAAATCAGTTTAGCCAAGGACCAAGCTTGGCCAGGTAGGCCAGAAACAGAATGAGAAACAAAAGCAAAACAATCACGAAAAACATTCTCTGTTCTATATATGTATAATATGATAATATGTATCATGAAAGCAGAAGAGGTCAAGAATGGGGGAAAGAAAACAGTAAGGAAACAGAGAAGAAGAAAAAAAGACAGAGTAAAACAAAAGTGGAGAATGATGATTGTCAGATTGAAAACTTTAAAACACAAAACAAAAAATGCTAGTGACAGTAAGCTATGGAATAATTTAACTAGTGAAATAACTAGTCAAATAATAACTAGAGAAATAACAGTATTTTATATCAGCAATGACTAAAACAAAATAATATATATATATATAATATAGAGAGAGAGAGAGAGAGAGAGAGAGAGAGAGAGAGAGAGAGAGAGAGAGAAGTGTATGAAGCATCCATCTGGAGAAGAAAAAATTTACATTAAAAAAAAGTATAATGGATTCAGAAATGCACACTCATACTTTTTTCATCTTGTTACAAAACAAAGATTAAACCACAACATTCTAAATCAAGTAGTATACTTGGATCATAGACATCTTTGCACTAATAATAATAATAGCGGTCATTTCTATAGCACTGTACCTCACAGACAAGGGTGAGCACACTATACTTTACAAGATCAACAAAAACATATTATATATGTTACAGTAAAAAATTTTATCAAGTATTCAGAAACACACACTCCATACTTTTTTCATCTTGTTACAAAACAAAAATTAAAACCACGACACTCTAAATCAAGTAGCATACCTGGATCATAGACATCTTTGCGGTTCACTTTCTTCAAGTTGCGCCTAGAAAGCAACAAATCTTCAGGTTTTATCCTGGAACGATCACTCAAGTTGGCTGTAGCCTTAACGGGTGGTGCTGGCAGAGACTGCGCTTTTGATCTGATGCCTGGGGGTGGAGCAGGGGGCTGAGGTGGGGCCTGCTGTGGTGGGAACTTGCGGGGTGGGGCAGCTGAGGGTGGTGGTGGTGGTGGTGCTTTTGACTGGACACCTGGCGGTGGGACTTGAGGCAGGGCCGGCTGTGGTGGTGGATTACGGGGTGGGCCGGGAGCTGCTGAGGGTGGTGGTGGTGGTGCTGCTGCTGCTTTAGACTGGACACCTGGCGGTGGGACTTGAGGCAGGGCCAGCTGTGGTGGTGGATTGCGGGGTGGGCCGGGAGCTGCTGAGGGTGGTGGTGGTGGTGGTGCACGCTCATGTTGCGCTTTTGACTGGACACCTAGCGGTGGGGCTTGAGGCGGGGCCGGCTGTGGTGGGAACTTGCTGGGTGGGGCAGCTGAGGGTGGTGGTGGTGCTGCTGCTGCTTTTGACTGGACACCTGGCGGTGGGGCTTGAGGCGGGGCCGGCTGTGGTGGTGGATTGCGGGGTGGGCCAGGAGCCGCTGATGGAGGTGGCGGTGTGTTCTGCGACTGGGACAAGTTTGAAGGTGGAGGACCTGGGGGCAAATTTGCCGATGATGAGGACACGGCTGAAAGTGGAGGAGGGTGGGGTGCAGATGATGCAGTTTGGGATTTTTGCTGTAACTCCGACGCTGCTGGCGCGTCCCCGCTGGTTGCTTCAGACTTAGCTGATGCTGACGGTCTCTTTTTATACATTCTGCCTCTTCCTCTTTTACAATCGATCTTATTCAATGCATCTCATTTTTTAAATGTCGCACCCCAAACTTGCAAACCATTCTCTTTCTGGACAGTAAAGCCGGAAAATTATAGCAAACATCCAAATAGACACACTGGGTAGATCTACAACTATGCCAGACTTTTTTTGGCGTATTGCACAAGTTTCTGGAAGTGCAATCACACTTATGTTTCAGCTGAACATGCAGGATGAAGGCAAAATTAAGTTACTCAATTTGTGTACGCCAGTGTCCAATCTCAACACATTGACTTTGTTATCCAAGACTCCATAGTGCAGTTTGATTTAGTTTTGTTTTCATCGTAGTCATGCAAAGAGGAAACACGCCGGAAACAAACCAAACTGCAGTATGTCGTTGACAAATTTAGTTTTTAATACGATATAGGAATAATTACTATTGCCACAAGAGTAGTTGTGTAAACGGTTTAATGAGTCTGACCTATAATCTTTGAACCCTAGACTGTCTTATCATGGTTTACGACAATTTTCCTCCAACCGTGTGCCGGAAAGTGAGGCTTAGTGCCCTAGAACTGTAAACAATTGACCCCAACTTTTCATCGAACAACCGAATCGTATAAGAATGTTACAGAAATCTTCTCGCACTCACTGCATGAAGACTTGCCAAGTATCACAAAATCACAACTTAAATGAGACATTCATTTCCAAACGGATTTGAGCGATAATCCGCATCCCTTTCAGTGCGAAAAACGGCACTAATAAAACTTGACTGAACACTGAAACAAAGCAAAGTAAAACCGGCTACTCACACACACTCTCACACACACACACACACACACACACACACTGATACATACACGTACGGCGCACGCGGCATCCCCCCCCCCCCCCCCCCCCCCCCCCCCCCCGCCCACCGGGCCAGTCCCCCCGGCTACTCACACACAAACTAGTGACTAATAGCGGTACGGCTTATTAGGGACGGGGAGAAGGGGGGGAGGGGTATGGAGGTGGCGGGGGGAGAGGGAGATTATATACCTATCGCTACACTGTCACCATCAGAATGACTTCTACATTAAGATGGGCGGCAGCGATGAGAGCCATTTTAATGTTTCAGTAAGAAGTCAGTGATGGACAGTCACAAGACAGTGTCCACAAACCACAACCTTTGGAGAGCGCCGATGCCGCGGTTTCGAACCGCCGAGGTCCTTCCGGCCAGTCAGTTCGGACGGGGAGGGAGGGAGAGAGAGAGAGCGAGGGAGGGAGGGCCGAGAGAGAGAGAAAGAGAATGCGAGAGAGAGAACTACTATATTACCTTATGTATATAGCCTATATATATACTTCAGCTGTTTTTGAAGCGACCAACTGGGATATATTTACTGATAATTGTACTGATCATGACGAGCTTGTTGACACGGTAACATCGTATGTGAAATTTTGCGAAGAGACTGTAATCAAGACTAAATCAGTGCATGTATATCCAAACAACAAACCATTGGTAACCAAAGACTTAAAGGTACACCTGAATCAAAAGAAACTTGCTTTTATAAAGGGTAAAAAGGAGGAATATAAAGAAAAAGAGAAAGAGTTCAGAAAAAAATGCTAGAGCTGCCAGACTCCGAAGTAAAAAACAAGGTAGAAGAAAAATTTAGAACTGGTTTCCTGAATTTGATTACACAACACTTAGAGAAAGCGGCTAAGTCATATGTTAGAATCTTATTTGTTGATTTTTCTAGTGCATTTAATACAATTGAACCATATGTGCTACTAAAAAGACTGATTTTGCATGTCAACTCAAACCTTGTACTGTGGATCAGGGATTTTCTCCGAGATCGACCGCAGCGTGTTTGTGTGAATGGATACCTGTCTGAAGAGGGCATACTGAATTCTCAGGCACCTCCAGGGTGTGTCCTTTCACCTATGTTGTTTTCAATATATATATTCTAATAATAATGTACATTTATCATGCATTCATCAATGCCCTGAGCGCTCACATGATACATATTAACCTGAATATGATATTCTATACACACATAGAGCATAGTCCTACCAAATCAATTTACATAAAGTATTATACACACACACGCATGCACACACACACACACACAAACAATGACTATAGCAGAAACTGAGTACTGATATTAGTTAGGATGGAAATACTGTGAGAAGAGGAAGGTTTTAGTTTGGCTTTAAAAGATGACAGGGTTGAGCAGTGTAGTTCTTGTGGGAGTGAATTCCAAATGTGGGGTCCAAAGCAAGAGAAGGTGCGAAAGCTTGCGTTTGTATTGTTGGATTTCCAGCATGCGGGTGTCAGAAGAAGAGCGTAGTGTACGAGACGGAGTGTAGACATGCAGCAGTTCAGAGAGGTAAGCAGGACCAGAACCACTTGTAGCACTGAAACACATACAAGCGACTTTATACTTAATACGTTCTGAAATGGAAAGCCAGTGCAGTTTTTCCAGGAGAGGTGTTGAGTGGTGGTGACGGGGTGCCAAGAGAACAAGTCTTGCAGCAAAGTTCTGAATTTTCTGGAGAGGTTGGATGACAGAATTAGGTGTACCCATGAGGAGACAGTTGCAGTAGTCAAGCCGTGAGAGGATATAGGAATAACAATAGTCTTGGTTCCATCTTCAGTGAGAAACCTGCGGATTGAACTAATGCATTTAAGCTCTAAATAAGCAGTTTGACTATTTTTATGACATGCTTCTTCATGGACAGTTTTGAGTCAAGAATGAATCCAAGGTACCTGGCAGAATCAGAGAAGGAGATGTTGTGAGAGCCAAGAGTAATCGAGTCAGGGAGGGAAACGGCGGTAGACAGTTTCAAGGAAGACGAAAAGGGAAAGAGAAGAGCTTCTACTAACCATATGAACTTGCAAACTGCTGTAACCTGCCTCTTTAAGTTTGCTGATGACATATGGCACTTGTTGGATTGCTGTTAAACGAAGACATCCCTGGCAACATATTTTTCACATGTTTCACTCTTGAATGAATGGTGTGAAGAAAGCTTTTTGGAAATAAATGTTGGTAAGACAAAAGAATTAGTGCTAGATGCAAGGAAAGCATAAAATTTATTTGTTCCTCTCAAGGTAAACAATGAACCAATTGAGGAGGTGTCAAACTTGACGTATTTAGGTACTTTGATAGATAATAAGCTAAATTTCAGTGACAATTCAGATCTATAAAAAATCGCAGCAACATTTGTACCTCTTGCAAAAGCTGATATCTTTTGATGTTCGTCGTGAGCTGTTACAAATTGTGTACAAAAGTCTAGTGGAGAGCGTTTTAACTTTTAACATTGTTGTCTGCTATGGGAACCTGGGTGTGAAGGGGAAGGCAAAACTGGCACGTATTGTTGGGATGGCAGGAAAGATAACGTGCAAAACAAGACTCCCTAGGTGATCTCTACCTTACAGCAGTTGAACGGAAAACTGCACGGATCTTAGACGACACAAAGCACCCCCTCTTTTCTCAGTTTCAGAAACTCCGGTCAGGCCGACAATACAAAGTGCCGATTGCCAGGAAGAATGTGATGTTTAGCGGGGAATGTGATGGGGAGCGGGGATAGCTCAGTGGTTAGAATGCAGGACTCGTGATTGGAAGGTCGCGGGTTCGAATCCCTGCAGGAGCGGTGGGAGAATTTTCTTCTCCATGGTCAACTTTCTGTGCCGACTCTTATTTCGGTATCCGTTCCACCCCGTGTTACCGCAGTAGCACGTAAAAGATCCCGGTCATTCTGCCAGAAGTGCAGGTGGCAGGTTACAGCTAAACACACATACACCTAACATATGTGGCTTTGCATAAAGTGACATGGCGTATGGTGTACACAGAACTTGCGCCGAGACGACAGCAGTTTCATGTGGCACCAGCCATGCCAGCGCTGCAAGTACACCACTTTGGTGGATATTCAAAAGCACGCTTTAAAAAGCTAGTCAGTCATGTAGAATCACATGCGAGCGCAGTGAGTCTGCTCAAGAGGGGAGAATAGCATGACGTTCTTCAGTAAACATGATGATGATTGCTTTTATGTCACGCTATTCTCCCCTATGATGTGATATGATGTTTACTTAAGGAATGATCGTTTTATTGTAATATTTATTGAATGTTATTGGTGAGCCAGAAGAAGAATGCATGCATGCGTGTGAAGAATTATATACTGCTTGGATTTAATATGTTGCTTCATAAATGCTGTCTATAATTTATATGTTGTGGTCGATTGAGTGTTTCGATTTTAGTGTTTTGCTGTTTAAGGAATTTTGTTTTATTGTAATTTATTGAATGTTTTAAGTTATTGGCGAGCCAGAAGAATAATGTGTGTGTGGGCTGGGGGGGGGGGGGGGGGGGGGGCGTGCATGCATGCGTGCGTGCATGTTTGTGTACACTGTTACTGTTAAGTATTTTCCTTGTATTTGAGCAGTATTTAGCTCCGTGTTTCATTGAGTAGTTGATGTTTTTTTGTTAAATGTATTGAATGTTTTATGTAAATGATGAGCCAGAAGGCGAATTTCTCTACACAGAGACAATAAAGTTGTATTGTATTGTATTGTACTTTGCTTTCATCTGAGTAGCCTGTTGCACGTGCCATACTGATTGTGTATGGCAGCCTAAAGTAACAGGCATGGACCTATATATACATAATGTAAGTCCATGGCAACAGGCTACAAGTTACTACATGGTATATTAACATGGCACTGTAATGACTTGTAAGACAGCCTGATGCACCAGGCCCTCCTACAGTTAGCTGTAGTTAGGTTGAACACTAAATACATTTTTTAATGTGCCTTTGTCGGCACCCAATTAGTAGACAATAAATGGGCCCATATGAGTTTTAAAAAACTTGCAGGAGAGTGCAGTAATTCTGCCTATAAGACTTGTTTCCTCTCTGCACAGCAATAAATCATTTTCAGTAAATGAAATTTGTATATTATATACAGATAACTACTCTCTCTCTCACACACACACACAACAACAATAGTTTGACTTAGTTTGACAGTGCATGTTCATAAGCTGGAGTGTCTTGTGAAAAGGTTGCTTTGCTGTAATCAAGGTCAAGGTCACAGTGAAGGTTCTGAACTTCAGTGAATGTTTGCCTGGACAATATCTCTGATCGGTCAAACTTAGTATGGTGATGCATCATCGTCAGCCAGAATATCATTCAGAAATATTTTGCTATGTTCAAGGTCAAAGCCACAATCGTTTCTACTAGATCTTCAGAAATACTGAAACTTTTGCAATCGAAATTAGTTTGATGGTACATCATCACAAGACAGGGTAAGACACTGTGAAAAGATTTTCTTGCTTTTACATGGAGTGAGACAGAGAATATGGCTTGGGGAACTGTGGACTAGATTGCTGCCACTCTTGGCTATCCCTGATATCTAAAGCAGGGGTCAATACCAGTTCCAATTAAGAAAATGTGGAAAGAACATTGCTTTTGTAATGAATATACTTGTTTATTAAGTTTTTTAGTCAATTGTTCAAGTGTGTTATTCTTATGTAGGGGAGTGGGGTGGGGAGTGAGGGAAGCCGGTTGGAAGCATGAATGAAGGGTCACAAGTCAGAGGTTGCTATAACATAACTTTTTATTTGCACACCAACCAACCAGGAAACAGTGTCTGTGTTGGAAAAGACACAAGCAAACAAAACATTTAGAACATGAAGACACAAGCAAACAAAACATTTAGAACATGAAAGCAAATGTAATTATCTAATAAATACAATAACCATGTAGTTTACCTCTAGGTTACTATAATACAAGAGGGTAACTGTGACAAAATGATTAATAATCAAGCACATAAATTGTGTTCCTGACTTGCACTTAGTCGCAGTGAGTATACAAGAGACGGCCACTCAATTAACTGATGAACTCCCAGTATATAATAGTATACAATAAAGGAACAGTGAAAAATACGGATTACCAAGATCATTTTTAACTAAACAGGAAGAGTGAGATAACTGTTACAGCACTGTTCTACTTAAGCACACAACGAGACAGACAGTGACACGAGTGGCACTTGGGACCACGCCATGAGCAGGAGGAAGTCAGTCATAAACTGACCGGCTCCAGCCGCATTACTCAACGCGTGTACAAAAGGGCTACAGTATGTTACTGTTACTGACTAGCAGAGCATATCTGTGAACAACATCAAGCATCTTACTGACGCGGGTATCGCATCAAGAATCTAAGCTGTTGACCTGGCTGCGCCTGTCTGCTTGGTTAGTGAACAGAGACAAAGACCTAATTGCCACCACTGATGTGCATTGCCGGCCTGTTCCGGTACACGCACATAGGGTCCGGAAAGGGTTTACAAGCTAAGCAGAGTGAAAGTCTGCGCGCCCAAGACTCGGCCATACAAAAGCCGGATCAAAACAGAAATAACATGTCTTACAGTTTGTACAATCACCCCTATGCACTAAACCATATTCAACAAGTAAAATGAACATTCAAGTAAAATGAACATTCAACAACTATGAAGTCAACGTCTTCAAAGTGTTAGCCATAATATACCGCCGATTTCATGTAGAAAAATAGACCGGTAGGAAACTAAACAAATAAGTTACGCCGCACAGAGATCTGCACGGTCACACAAACGAACCATACCCTACTGAGGGATAACCGTTTACATCGACAAAGCATCACTCCAACTGAACATCCAACAATAGCAGCATAACACACTAGCTACATATTAGCTAACCAAGGTTAGCTGCATACATTTTGGAAACACCAGTCATCCTGTGGCGTAAGAGCTTAAAATCTGAACACACAATGTA
>JABMCL010003081.1:0-27500 GCA_018857735.1 Alviniconcha marisindica
GCGCTTCCGTTCCCGTGTCAAAGCTGGTGAAAGCGAAAGTTCTCTAATTACTATTATTATTCTCCCCTCTATACTGACTGCCATCTTTAAGTGGACCAGTTTGGTGGACTATGGTCCGTCTCTCAGTCAAGACGTCCTGTTCCCTCTTTCTCTTGGTCTGCACCCACATAGTTCTCATAGTTCAGGAGCTGTGTGAGAGTCGAGGTGGACGTCCCGGGCCGTCCGTCCTCACGAGCCTTCTGGTTTCCGTGGACGTAAAGAATTATTGAACCGTGCTTCGGCATTGGTCACAACTTGTCCCTAATATGCCAACTGACATCTGAGGACATTAAGCAACACTTCACCACCACCCACCGAGCGTCTTAAACTAACTATGGGACAAACTAATGACTGCGTCAGCCGGTTTGGCCTAGCGGTAAGGCGTTAGGCTGGTAAGCAGAAGGACCTCGATTCGAATCCGCTTCGGCTCTCCTTTCTCTTCAAAAGTTGTGGTCTGTGGACAATGTCTTCTGACTTTGTCCCTCACAATTAATGACACATTAAAATGGCTCTCATCACTGCCCATCTTAACGCAGGAGTCATTCTGGTGGTGACAGAGTAGTGATAGGTATATAATCTCCCTCTTCCCCTACCTCCATACCTCCTTCCGGCCCCCATTCTCCCCGTCCCTAATAAGCCTTGCGGTTTCTGTGGACGTTAAGCACCATGTTTACTAACTAATGACAGTCTTGGGCAAGAAATAACTGTCTTTTGAACAGCTTAAAACGGCCATGTTAAACTCCGTCGTCGTTGAATAAAGTTACGATTTACACTGAGATAGACTGACTCCAAGACGTCAGCTAACCCGGATTTCGCTAGTCATTCCGCCCGTTTCAAGAGCTGGTCTATTTACGGCGGATTAGCGTTTTCTTTAGACGCTGCTGTGTCAAGTGAGGTGAGTGATTTCAATTCAAAGCTCTGCTCTGCGGCTGAAAGATTTTCGCGGCAGTATCGTATACTTACTACTACATGGCAAAGGCCAAAATGGAAGCATTCCCATGCCCTTCCTCCCTCCGTCCCTCCCCCTCCCCTTGCCCCCGCCCCTTCCATATTTATTTCCTGCTCTTCCTTTTCAGTGTCAGCCGGTGTGGCCTAGCGGTAAGGCGTTAGGCTGGTAAGCAGAAGGACCTCGGTTCGATACCGCTTCGGTTCTCCTTTCTTTTCAAAAGAGAGTTTGTGGACACTGTCTTGTGACTTTGTCCTTCACAGTTAATGAAACATTCAAATGGCTCTCATCGCTGCCCATCTTAATGCAGGAGTCATTCTGGTGGTGACAGTGTAGCGATAGGTATATAATCTCCCTCTTTACCCCACCCCCACGCCCTCTCCCCACCCCCTTTTCCCTGTCCATAATAAGCCTTGTGGTTTCTGTGGACGTTAAGCAACATGTTTGCTTACTTACTTCAGAACGTAAGAGCGTGACGAGCACCTGCTTCAATATCTGTGTCCACATTTTCAGTAATTGGTTTGCTCTGCGCGAGGATACGGTGGTATGACTAAGTCGCTTGTATGTGTTTCAGTGCTATAAATGGTTCTGGTCCTGCTTACCTCTCTGAACTGCTGCATGTCTACACTCCATCTCGTACACTACGCTCTTCTTCTGACACCCGCATGCTGGAAATCCAACAATACAAACGCAAGACTCATGGCTTCCGCCCTCTCTTGCTTTGACCCCACATTTGAATTCACTCCCCAAGACCTTAGACGCTGCTCAACCCCTGTCATCTTTAAAGCCAAACTGAAAACCTTCCTCTTCTCACAGTATTTCCATCCTAACTAATATCAGTACCCAGTTTCTGCTACAGTCAGTGTGTGTGTGTGTGTGTGTGTGTGTGTGTGTGTGTGTGTGTGTGTGTGTGTGTGTGTGTGTGTGTTTATAGTGCGTTTTTTATATATATATTTTTTTATAATACTTTATGTAAATTGTTTTGGTAGAGCTATGCTCTACATGTGTATAGAATATCATATTTAGGTTAATATGTATCATGTGAGCGCTCAGGGCGTTGATGAGCGCATGATAAATGTGCATTATTATTAAGTATGCTGAACGGTGATATTTCGAGTTCCTCTACACATATTCGGTCAGAATCACAGGCGACAAAAGCGCAGTGAGTCTGCCCGAGAGCAGAAAACAACGCTATGCAAAAGCGCTCAATAATAATCGTAATATAATAACTACTTATTTTGAACAATTCTACGCTCGCATGATTAATCATTAAAGGGAGGGAGAGAGAAAGAAGGGGGAGAGAGAGAGCGAGAGACAGAGGGGGGGGAGATTGGGGATGGGAAAGATAGAGAGAGAAGAGAGAGGGGGGGGGGAGAGAGAGAGAGGACAGAGAGAGAGGACAGAGAGAGAGGACAGAGAGCGAGAGAGAGGAGGGAGGGAGATGGAGGGAGAGAGGAAAGAGAGAGGGGAGACAGAGGGGGAGGAGAGAGAGAGGAAAGGAGAGAGAGAGGGAGGGAGGAGAGAGGGAGAAGAGGACAGAGAAAGCGAGAGGGGGGAAGAGAGTGGGGGAGACGAGAGAGATGGAAAGAGAGAGAGAGGGAGAGAACAAAGAGAAAGCGAGAGAGAGGGGGGAGACAGAGAGGGGAGAGAGAGAGGAAAGAGAGGAGAGAGAGAGAGGGGAGAGAGAGGAGAGAAGGAGAGAGAGGACAGAGAAAGCGAGAGGGGGGGATGGGAAGAGAGGGGGGAGAGAGAGATGGAAACAGAGAGAGATGGAGAGAACGAAGAGAAAGCGAGAGAGAGAGGGGAGACAGAGGGGAGAGAGAGAGAGAGAGGAAGAGAGAGGGAGAGAGAGGAACAGAGAGAGGACAGAGAAAGCGAGAGGGGAGGGGAAGAGAGGGAGGGAGAGAGAGATGGAAAGAGAGAAGAGAGGGGGAGAGAACAAAGAGAAAGAGAGAGAGAGAGGGGGAACAGAGGGGAGAGAGAGAGAGAGGAAAGAGAGGAGAGAGGGAGGGAGAGAGGGGGGGGAGAGGACAGAGAAAGCGAGAGGGTGGGATGGGAAGAGGGGGGGAGATGGAAAGAGAGAGAGGGGGAGAGGGAGAGAGAGAGGACAAAGAGAAAGCGAGAGAGAGAGGGGGAGAGAGAGAGAGGGGACAAAGAGAAAGCGAGAGAGAGAGGGGAGAGAGAGAGAGAGGACAAAGAGAAAGCGGGAGAGAGAGAGAGGGGAGAGAGAGAGAGGACAAAGAGCAAGCGAGAGAGAGAGAGGGGAGAGAGAGACGGGACAAAGAGAAAGCGAGAGAGAGAGAGGGAGAGAGAGAGAGGAGAGGGCGGACAGAGAGAGAGAGCCAGAGAGGGAGAGGTCACAAAGTGCCCAAGTCGCCAGCTGTTCGTCTCGCTGAGCGCGGAATGTGCTGAGTGTCACGATTCGTACCTCGACACTTTTTTGTTACCTGTCCGTTTTGATGGTGATGGGGGCGTAGACCTGGCTGCCAGGTGTGTGTGTGTGTGTGTGTGTGTATGTCGTCCATCTCCGCGTCTCTTGCTCCTCCACTACCTGTCCTGTGCCTGCCGCCTGCCTGCCTGCCTGCCAGCCTGTAGCTGGCTGCGTGGCCCGCTGTCAGAGTACATGCACGGATGTCCCGTGTCGCTCGCTCTCCGTGTGACTTATCCGACTGACGGACAGATTGCTGACGGGCCGGCTGACAGAGAGATGGGCGGAAGAGAGAGTGAGAGACAGATACAGACAGACAGACAGAGACAGACAGAGTGAAAGACAGGCAGAGAGAAGCCGGCAGAGACACAATGAGAGAGGGAGAGGCAGACAGACAGACTGAAAGAAAGACTGACAGAAGCCGGAGTGGAGTGGGGGGGGGGGGGGGAGGGGGGGAGGGGGAGAGACTGGAGTGAGAGAGGGAGAGACAGATACAGACAGACCGACAGAGGAAGGGATGAAGAATGGGGTGGGTGGGTGGGGGGAGAGACAGAGGGAGAGAGGGGTAGAGAGACAGACAGACAGAGAAAGACAGACAGACAAACAGAGTGGAGAAGACAGACAGAGACAGGGGGAGACAGATACAGACAGACCGACAGAGTGAAAGAGAGACTGACAGAAGTCGGGGGTAGAGACAGAGGGAGAGAGAGGGGGGAGGAGAGAGAGAGACAGACTGACAGGAGAAGAAGACAGAGACAGAGTGAAGAGAGGAGAAGGGCGACAAAGTCGGGGGTGGGGGTAGAGACAGAGGGGGAGACAGACAGACAGACAGAGTGAAAAGAAGAGAGAGACGGGGGGGGGCAGAAGGCGGGGTGGGGGGGGGGGGAGAGACAGAGGGAGAGAGGGGGAGACAGACAGAGACAGACACGACAGAGTGAGAGAGAGAGACTGACAGAAGTCGGGGGGGGGGGTAGAGACAGAGGGAGGAGGGAGAAGACAGACAAAACAGACAGACAGACAGAGTGGAGAGAGAGGACTGACAGAAGTCGGGGGGGGGAGAGACAGAGGAGAGAGGGAGAGACAGACAGAGACAGACAGACAGACAGACAAGAGTGAGAGAGAGAGAGAGAGAGAAGAGAGAGAGAGAGAGAGAGAGAGAGAGAGAGAGAGAGAGAGAGAAGGGGGGGGGGAGAGACAGAGGGGGAGAGGGAGAGACAGAAGAGGGGAAGAAACAGAAAGGGAGGAGAGAGAGAGACACAGAGGGGGGGGGGGTAGAGACAGAGGAGAGACAGACAGAGACAGACAGAGCAGACAGAGTGAGAGAGAGACTGACAGAAGCTGGGGGGGGGGGGAGACAGAGAGAGAGACAGAGACAGACAGACAGACAGAGGAGAGAGAGAGACTGACAGAAGCGGGGGGAGAGACAGAGGGGAGAAGAAGACAGAGTGAGAGAGAGAAGGAAGGGGGGGGGTGAGACAGAGGGAGAAAAGAAGACAGACAAAAGACAGAGGAGAGAGAGAGATGACAGAAGGGGGGGGGGGTTGGTTTTAAAAGCAACAGCATGAAAAGAGAAGAAGCTTACGAGGTTTTGCTTGAAGGAGCTGAGTGAGTGACATGATCTGAGGTGTAGTGGCAGACTGTTCCAAAACAGGGCACCTGAAAAGGCTATGCTTGTTTTGAATAGATATATTCTTTGCCTAGGTAACTGGAGGTAGTTGTTTCTGGAGAGAGAGAGAGGGGGGGGGGGGGGGGGAGAGACAGACAGACAGACAGACAGAGAAAACTCGAACTCGAAAACTTTATTTTACAAGGATTGTAGTTTAGGTTCAATCAAAACCTAACAGCTAGTCTTTCCTAAGCTAGTAATGAATAATAATCAAAAAAAAAAATGTACAGGGCATCATTTTATAAAGCATGAATGAGTGAAAATTTATCCAGGAAGCATAAAACTCCCATATAAAATTTGAGAGAGGGAAGATAGAACTCAAAACTCAGAACTTGATTACCCAAAAACCTGAGATTTTAGGACCTGTTCTTACAGTCTGTTATTGCCAAGCTACATAGATATTCACCTAAAGATTATTAATGATACTTTCAAAACTCACACAATATTACAAAACAATAGACTTTGAAAATTAAAAAGAGAGAGAGAGAGAGAGAGAGAGAGAGAGAGAGAGAGAGAGAAAACAGAGACAGAGACAGAAAAGACGGGGGCAGAAAGGCAAAAAACAGGCCAAAGACAGAGACATAGAGCAAAGTAAGTGGGGGAAAGAAACTGGGTTACAAATTGTTTTCCACTCAGTGCCCGGTACGGATTGCATCACCGTCCATGCTGTCGACCTCACCGGTAAGGTGTTTACAATGCGGTAAGCCCGCTTTGATCCCTGCGTCAGTACACGCAGAGCACCTGGCACGCAGTCAATAAAGCTGACTCGGCGCTGTCCTGCTGTCACACGTGCTCTTTATTCTGTGCACATTGCATCGCCATCAGCACGCCAGCTCCGTCAAAATAATCCAGAGGCGCTCCAGGGGCGCCGCCCCGCCCTGGATTATTTGGACGGAGCTAGCGGGTTGGAAACAGTGAGCCGGTTTGGCCCAGCTGTAAGGCGTAAAGTCCGCTCTTAACTGGGCGAATGTTTGTTCGCCGAACGTATTTCCCTTGGGAAAACATGTTTTGTTTTTTAATAACTTTTTCGCCGAAATTTTTCGGACATTTCAAATTTTACCTTTAATGGTTGAAGCCCCCAAACTTGCGGCAGACGCGCAGAGGGCAGGATCGAAAATGTAGGCTAAGTAAAATCAAAAACTTTAATCACCCCTCAAGGGTAATTCAACAACTACTATTCATTGGGGCCCCCGAGAAAAGGGGCCGCCCCCCACAAGTCAACAAAAAAACAAATTCCCTCCGAAGGAGGAAGAACCTAGCGACACCGTCATCCTTTTTTTATTTTTATTTCTTCCTCATCCACAGGAGAGCTCTCCCCCAAATCAGAGGCTGTTCGTTTTAGAACAGTTGAGCAATTTTTGGGGACCCCAAATAGCTTTCGCAGTTCGACGAATACTTCCAACGGGTTCGCGAAGAAAATTTTCCCCAATTAAGAAAAGCTGGTTCCCCGATCTTCCAATAGGTTGGAACAAACTTTCGCCCATAAAAACGGGTTTTAGGCGATAAAGACCCGGATGGGTTTTCCGCTCGGCCTCCTTTTTTTCCGGTTTTGGGGACACTTTGTTGTGACTTTGCCCCTCACATAAGAAACTTTAAAAACGGCTCCATCCTGCCCACCTTAATGAGGATCCTTCTGGCGGTGACAGTGTAAAAGGGTAGGTATTAAAATTTCTTCCCGCCTCCCATGTTCAGGGGGGGTGAAGCCCAGGTCCCCTCCTGGTGTCCGTCCTAACGAGCCTTTTGGTTTCCCTGGACGTAAAGAATTATTCACCGTGCTTCGGCATTGGTCCCCAACTTGTCCCTAATAGTCAACTGACATCGAGGACATTAAGATCACTTAAAAACCCACAACCTAATTCCCCCCCCCCCCCCCCCCCCCCCCCCCCCCCCATGCCCCCTTTCCCCCTCCCTAATAACCCATGGGTTTTTTGGAAAAGCACCATTTTTCTTTCTGTAAGCACGCACAGAGCTTTTCCCCTATAGATACCGCCTTCTCAACTTGGAGCATAGGCACGGTTTAGTTGAAGATGGTATCTACGTGCAGTAAGTAAGTAAACATGGGCTTAACGTCAACAGAAACCGAAGATTGGGACGGGGGGATGGGGGTAGGAGGTGGGGGGGGAGGGAGAAACCCATCGCTATACTGTCACCACCACTAGAAGACTTCTGCATTAAGGTGGGGAGCCCCCCATGAAGCCATTTTTAATGTTTTATTTAAATTTTGAGGGACAAAGTCGCAAGACAGTATCCACAGACCACAAACTTTGAAGTGAAGGGAGAGCCGAAGCAGATTCGAACCGAGGTCCCTCTGCTTACCAGCCTACCGCCTTACCGCTAGGCCATACCGGCTCTCGTATCTACGTGCTTTGGTAAAGCCCAGAATGTATGCGTTGTGTGGTTGACGGGGCGTTCACATCTAACAACCATTTTGTCTCTCGTTTCCCCACCAGTGCCACTGAAGTGGTACGTTGGTCTGGTCTGGCGATTGTGTTTCTCTCCGGTTCAGGCCGGAAGATCATCTGTCGCTTCCTCTCCCTATGTCTGTTGTCTCCAAGCGATCGATTGCGCGATGCCCATGACACTTTGGGCCCGGTTGCTCTCTCTCAAGCTCCTCAACATGTCAAATCTTCCTAGCGACAAACCGCCAGTGATGGCTGCTTTGCCCGCCAGTCCGTCTGCTCGGTCATTTCCCTTGACTCCGTCACGTCCATGGCAGTATATCCACAGGAGTCATTGAAGGGGGATGTTTAACATGGTAGCATGCCATCCTGGATTCCTATTTCACTTCTCTCAAGCCAGTTTTCCGGCGGCATCACCGCCTATACTGCAGCAAATCGATCAGTGATTAAACTACGAATCATATTTGAGGAGCCGGCTTGGCCTAGTGGTAAGGCAGAAGGATCCGATTCTGTTTCGGCTCTCCTCTCTTTAAGAATAAGTAAGTAACTTGGCGTTTTACGCCCAATCAGCCATTACGGTTATATCAGGGCGAACTCTCTCTTTTCGAAAGTTCACCCATCCCTAATAGTCCTTATGATCTCTGTGGACGTAAAGCAGCATTGAACGTTTTGATAGTTGTGGTCTATGAACAGTGTCTTGTGACTTGGAGTTAATGACAGTTAATGAAACATTACAATGGCTCTCATCCCTGCCCATCTAATGCAGGAGTCATTCTGGTGGCGACAGCGTAGCGTTAGGTATAGTATTTCCCCCACCTCCTGGGATCTCGGTCCCAGCCAGTACCTCGCCGGAGACACCTCGGCGTTAAACACGTTTAACCAAACAAACGAAAAATCCCTCGTTTTGCTTTCCAAATATCTGTGGTCTGCTTGCAATTTTTTCAGCAAGACCGATTTTTTTTTTAGCCAGTGAGAGATGAGTCTTTGTTTTGTTCTGACCGACCATAGAGCGGACAAGCTCTATGGACAAGAGGGAAGAGCGGACAAGCTTTACGGACAAGAGGGAAGAGCGGACAAGCTCTATGGACAAGAGGGAAGAGCGGACAAGCTTTAGGACAAGAGGGAAGAGCGGACAAGCTCTATGGACAAGAGGGAAGAGCGGACAAGCTTTACGGACAAGAGGGAAGTGCGGACAAGCTCTATGGACAAGAGGGAAGAGCGGACAAGCTGTATAGACAAGAGGAAAGAGCGGACTACATGGAAGAACGGACACGCTTTATGGACAAGAGGGAAGAACGGACAAGCTGTATAGACAAGAGGAAAGAGCGGACAACTTGGAAGAACGGACACGCTTTATGGACAAGAGGGAAGAGCGGACAAGCTCTATGGACAAGAGGGAAGAGCGGACAAGCTCTAAGGACCGACTTTCACTGCCCACGCAGTGGCGATGATCGACCCGCTGCTTTGGCTGTCATCTCGAGATGCCAACAGCACACGCACGCAGGCTGCTGATGTCCAAATCCCCATTGACATTATTACGAGCTGCTTGCAAGTGAATAATCCTACCGCTCCGAGCATCGCTTTCCAACATCCTCCTCCAAATTCTGACAGAATTGGTTACGTCGCTGAAGAGGCACCTTTACCTCCGCCTCCCCCTCCGAAAGGTTTTGGAAGCGACACGGGTCAAGCACGCTCGTGAAAGAGGCGCGTCCGGCCCGGGGGAAAGTAAGAGTTCCGTCTTAACTGAAACAGTTTTGTTCGTTTTTTTATTTGCCTGGCGTAAGCCGCGGCGGTTATGGAAAAAAAGCCCGTATTATCTGAGTTGTCTGTTTGAACTCCCGCCCTCTGAAAACCAAAGAAAAATTTGAACTGCTTTTTTGTTTTTGTGTGTGTTGTGTGGTGTGTGTGTGTGGGTGTGTGTGTGTGGTTTTGTGTGGTGCGTGCTGCGGCGTGCGTGTGGTGTGTTTGGGGTGTGTGTGTGTGGTGTTGTTTGGTGGGTCGTGGTGCGTGTGTGTGTTTTTTGTGTGTTGTGTGTTGGTGTGTGTTGTGTGTGTGGGGGGAGAGAGGAGAGAGAGAAGTTTGGGGGTGTGCGTGTAAAGTGTGTGTGTATTGCGTGGGGGGTTTTTTGTTTCGGGTGGGGGGTTTTGTTGTGTGTTGGGTTTTTGTGGTGGGGTGGTGATTTTGTGTGTTGCGTGTATGTGCGGTGTTGTATGTGCGCGCGCGCGCGAAAGTTGTGTTGTGTGTGTGTGTGTGTGTGTGTGTGTGTGTGTGTTGTGTGGTGTGGGGGGTTTGCCTTTTAATCATTATGGGAGTGGTTGGAGGGAAAAATGTGGTAAAACCCTATTCGGGCTGACTGGGCTCATTACAAAATGCTGGCAGGCGCTGGAAAACCCGAGACGCAAAGCATGCTAGTCAGTGATTAGACGTGACATTCGTTACAGAAGTTAAAAAAGAAAAAAGAAAAAAATGACCTTGCACTACGACGATCGTGGTGTTTAGCGGTGATGTGGATTGATTCATGGCGCTCCTGAGACGCTTTCAGCCGGACTGGAACCTCTGCCGGCGTTGTCTGACCTTGTGAACTATGCAAAACAGTCTGAGACAACTGCAGTCAAGTGCAGCAATTTGGGACAGCTGCATGCAGTCAAGTGTAGAAAGCTGGGACAGCCGCAGTCAAAATGTAGAAAGTTGAGACAGCTGCAGTCAGGTGTGGCAACTTGGGACAGCTGAAGTCAAGTGTAGAAAGATGGGACAGCCGAAGTCAAGCGTAGAAAGTTGAAGCAGCTGCAGTCACGTGTAGAAACGTGGGACAGCCGCAGTCACGTGTAGAAAGCTGGGACAGCTGCAATCACATGCAGAAAGCTGGGACATCTGCAGTCACATGCGGAAAGCTGGGACAGCCGCAGTCACATGTAGAAAGCTGGGACAGCTGCAGTCACGTGTAGAAACGTGGGACAGCCGCAGTCACGTGCAGAAAGCTGGGACAGCCGCAGTCACGTGTAGAAAGCTGGGACAGCCGCAGTCACGTGTAGAAATCTGGGACAGCTGCAGTCACGTGCAGAAAGCTCATCGTTTCAGATGGTCGCTTGTGACAGCTGCGCAGCTGATCTCTTCCAAGGTCAGCCCGTGCCGGTCCCTCTGGTGGTGCCATACTGCGGTCACGGCAGAAGTCAAAAAAACCCCCCCCCCCCCCCCCCCCCCCCCCCACCCTCATCCCCCCCCCTTCCCCCCCCCCCCCCCCCCCCCCCCCTCAACCCGCCTTTGGGATCCTAACTTTTGAAAAAGTCCCCCCCTTGTTTGGGGCGCAAAAGGTTTGGTGGGAAGGTTTGCCGGAGAAAATGCCCTTTTGGCATAAAAACCAAAAAATCTGGAGGGGTTTGGAGGAAGGTGCCGGAAAAGGGTGCTGGGGTTTTGGTGGGGAAGGTCCCCGGGGCGATCGGGAGTGTGTTGGTGGAGGAAGGTGCCGGAAAACGTCTGGAGTGTGTGTGGCGGAGATGCGGAAAGCGATGCCGGGGTGTGGGAAGGAGGGAAAGGGGCCGGAAAGGATGCTGGGAGTGTGTGTGGAGGAGGAAGGTGCCGGAAGCGATGCTCGAGTTGAGTGGCTGGGGAAGTCCGGGAAACGTCTCGGAGTTTGGGGATGGAAAGGTGCCGGAAAGCGATGCTCGGGGTGTATGGATGGGGGAAGGTCCGGGCATCCGGGGGGGAGGGAGGAGGAAGGTGCCGGAAAACGATGCTCGGGGGGTGTGTGGCAAGGAAAAGGTGCCCGGGAAAACGATGCTCGGAGTGTGTGGCATGGATAAACTTTTGTGTTCCTGGCTTTATGCGATAAAAACCAATCAACTGCCATCCCCTCCAACATCTCTCTCTCTCTCCTCTCTCTCTCTCTCTCTCTTTCCCCCCCTCTCTCTTTCCTCTCTCCTTTTTCTCTCTCCTCTTCTCTTCCCCCCCTCTCTCTCCTCCCCCCCCCTCTCCTCCCCCCCTCTCTCTCTCCCAAACCAAACTGAACTTTAAAATACAGTCCTTGGGGAAAAAAATTTTCGTGTTCGGTTTCCTCTCTCTCTCTCTCTCTCTCTCTTCCTCTCCCTCTTCCCCTCTCTCTCTCTCTCTCCTCCCCTCTCTCTCCCCCTTTTTTTTCCCCGCCCCTCGTCCTTTTTTTTTTCACCCCCCTCCCTCTTCCAATTCCTTTTTTTTTTATTTTTTTTTTTTTTTTTTTCCTTTCTTTTTTAAACTGATTTAAAATACATCCTTTGGAAAAAAAAGTTTTCCAGTTCGAGTTCTCTCTCTCTCTCTCTCTCCTCTCTCCTTCCCTCTCTTTCCTCTCTCCTCTCTCCTCTTCTCTCTCTCTCTCTCTCTCTCTCTTCTCGCTATTTGGCGGGTGTTCTGTGACCGTCAATAAGTACTATGCAAAGCGCTAAGAGTTCCTTTGAAACAGGGCGCGGCTGTATCACTACTTGTATCCTCTGTGTGACAGCTCGCAAACACCTTCGGTCATTCAGTGCACACAGACACACTTTTTACCCTTCAAGTTCGATATTACTACAGCAGGACATTTAAAAGCACAACTGTCAGTTTCAAACTATTTTGATTTCTTCCAAACGTGAGACAAAACACTGCGAGAACGCATATGGGGGGAGAGGTGGGAGTAGGGGTGAGGGGAGGGGGCTCCATGCACGCTATTGCAGAGTGTGTGTTTGTGTTGTGTGTGTGTGTGTGTGTGTGTTTTTTGTGTGTGTGTGTGTGGGTGTGTGTGTGTGTGTGGTGTTGTGTGTGTGTGTGTGTGTGGTTTGTGTGGGGGTTTTGTGTGTGTGTGGTGTGGTGTGTGGGGTGGTTTGTGTGTTGTGTGTGTGTGTGTGGTGTGTGTGTTGTGTGCATGAGTGTGTGTCTGTGTTTGTTGTGTTGTGTGCGTGTGTGTGTCAGTGTGGGGTGTGTGTTGTGTTGATGTTTGGGTTTTGTGGGGGTGGTGTGTGGTTTGGGTTTTTTGGGTGTGTGTGGTTGTGGTTTGTGTGTGTTGGGGGTGTGTGTGTTGTTTGTGTTGTGTGTGTGTGTGTTGTGTGTGTGTTGTGTGTGTGTGTGGTGTGGGGGGGTTTGGGGGTTTGTGTGTTTGTGTTGTGTGTGGTGTGGTGTTGTGTGTGTGTGTGTGTGTGTTAATATTTGTTAATACATTCTCTTCAAGCAGTGGGTGTTTGTGGCACAGTACACACAGTACGGGGGTTGGGGTGGAGGAAGGACGACTTGACGCCTGGCGTCAACGGGACCTTGTCGGTCTGGCTTCTAAAGCTTCCGCTCTCTCCTTTCTCTTCAGAAGTTGTGGTTTATGGACACTGGCTGGGACTGTGAATGGGGCATTTAACATCAACGTTAGGGAGGGCGACACCCCCGCTGCCCTCCACGCCCACCCTTCCCCTGCCCCTTAATGAAACACTAAAAAAGGCTCACACACCGCTGTCCAGAACGGTGGGCCGGTTTGGCCTAGCGGTAAGGCGTCAGTTAGGCTTGTAAGCAGAGGGGCCTCGGCTCGAATCCGCTTCTGTGTTTTCCCCTCTCTTCAAAAGTTGTGTTCTGTGGACACAGTCTTGTGACTTCGTCCCTCAAACATTAAAATGGCTCTCCTCGCTGCCCACCTTAATGCAGGAGTCGTTCTGGTGGTGACAGCGTAGCGATAGGTATATAATCTCCCTCTTACCCCACCTTCATATCCCCCCCCCCCCCCCCCCCCCCCCCCCCCCCCCCCCCCCATCGTTCTCAGCGAGCTTTAACGGAAATCGTGTCAAACATCACCCCTAACCTTGGACTTGTCCTTTAAGCACCATGTTTACTTACTATTTGACCAGAACGTTGGACCCCAGAAGCTGTGTAAACATGAGGTGGATCTGGGCTCTCACACAGAGTGAACTGTACAGTCCTTTGCTTCAGTTATTCTCAACAGCTGGTTCTGCGGACACAGCCTCCGTGACTGTGTTCCCGGTGTGCACTGGCTGGTTCCCCACCACCTTAACATCTATTGTTCTGGTGGAGGTGTTCTCGCCTGCGTTTGACGGTAGGAGCGCTTGGGACGAGCATTACTGACATAGGTCCCTCCCTCTCCCCATTCTCCCCCTTGGAGCGCTTAGGACTAATATTACTGACATAGGTCCCTCTCCCCATTCTCCCCCTTGGAGCGCTTAGGACGAATATTACTGGCATAGGTCCCTCTCCCCATTCTCCCCATTGGAGCGTTTGGGACGAGCATTACTGACATAGGTCCCTCTCCCCACTCCCCCCCTTGGAGCGTTTAGGACGAACATTACTGACATAGGTCCCTCTCCCCATTCTCCCCCTTGGAGCGCTTTGGATGAATATTACTGGCATAGGTCCCTCTCCCCATTGGAGCGCTTGGGACGAACATTACTGACATAGGTCCCTCTCCCCCCTTGGGGAGTTTGCTTTTTGGGGGGACGAACATTACTGACATAGGTCCCTCTCCCCCTTGGAGCGCTTGGGACGAACATTACTGACATATGTCCTTCTCCCCATTGGAGCGCTTGGGACGAGCATTACTGATATAGGTCCTTCTCCCCACTCTCCCCATTGGAGCACTTGGGACGAACATTACTGACATAGGTCCCTCTCCCCCTTGGAGCGCTTGGGACGAACATTACTGACATAGGTCCCTCTCCCCCTTGGAGCGCTTGGGACGAACATTACTGACATAGGTCCCTCTCCCCCTTGGAGCGCTTGGGACGAACATTACTGACATAGGTCCCTCTCCCCCTTGGAGCGCTTGGGACGAACATTACTGACATAGGTCCCTCTCCCCATTCTCCCCCGTCCCTAATCAAATAAACTGTATGAAGTTCCTGTGGAAGTTAAGCCCCGTAGTCCGTTTCGTTCTGTCCAGGCAAAATCATTCTGATGATGCTGTAGAGCTTAATGTCCTCGGATGTCGGGTTGACATATTAGGGACAAACTGTGACCAATGCGTGTGCATGGTACAATGTTGCTTTACGTCCACAGAAACCGTAAGGCTCATTAGGACGGGGGGCCCCGGACGGGCACCTCGACTTTCACACACAGCTCCTGAACTCTGTAAAATCAGTCTGATGTTGGACTTGCTTATTGCTCAGCTACCTCAAGAGACGTCCGTACTTCCGGGGACTGAGGAACCATGAGGTGATGAAGAGACAGGAAGAGACAGGAGGGCCAAAGCAGGGTCAACCCCCCCCCCCCCCTCCCCCCCCCCCCTCCCCCGTCCCCCCCCCACCCCCACCCCCCACCCCCACCCACACACACACGTCCGCTTACTAGCCTAACTAACGCCTTATAGTTAGGCCAAACCGGTTCACAATCTTGTTGAATGGATCCATTGATCGATTCAATGATGCTATACGTCCACAGACACCGTATGGTTTTTGGGGGACGGGGGAATGGGCGGAGGGGGAGGGGGTAGGGAATGAAAGCCCAGATCCAACCTGCCTGTTCACACACTGCTCCGCGCTCTGACTGACTGACTGCTGGGGTTTAACGTCCACAGTAAACATGGTGCTTTACGTCCACAGAAACCGTATGGTTTATTGGGGACGGGGGAATGGGGGGGAGGGAATGAAAGCCCAGATCTACCTGCCTGTTCACACATGACTGCTCCGCGCTCTGACTGACCGACTGACTGACTTCTGGGGTTTAACGTCCACAGTAAACATGGTGCTTAACGTCCACAGAAACCATAAGGTTTATTAGGGACGGGGAGAAGGGGGTATGGAGGTGGTGGGGGGGGGGGGGGGAGATTATATACCTATCGCTACACTGTCACCACCAGAATGACTTATGCATTAAGGTGGGCAGCGATGAGAGCCAATTTAATGTTTCATAACTGTGAGGGACAAAGTCACACGACAGTGTCCACAGACCACAACTTTTGAAGAGAAAGGAGAGCCGAAGCTGATTCGAACCGAGATCCCTCCGCTTACCAGCGGGGATGGAGGTGGAGAGGGCGGGGGAGGGGGGCGGTACCTATGCAATGCTCGTCCCAAGCGCTGCGACCTTCAAAAAGTTTGGAAAGACCGCCATCACCACAACGATAGATATTAACCCCTTCACTGCCCCAGGCTGTAAAATTTTCGGGCTGAATGATACTTCCAGTGCTATGCGTCTTGAGGAAAAATCCTTTCACAAACCAGTGCGAAAAGGGAGACAAAAACCCTTACAGTTTCAAATTTCGCGCATTTATGTGCTGTTTTCAAAGTAAGTAAGTAAACATGGTGCTTAACGTCCACAGAAACCATAAGGCTTATTAGGGACGGGGAGAAGGGGGTGAAGGGGGTATGGAGGTGGGGGGAGAGGGAGATTATATACCTATCGCTACTCTGTCACCATCAGAATGATTCCTGCATTAAGATGGGCAGCGATGGGAGCCATTTAAATGTTTCAGTGTTTCAGGACAGTGTCCACAAACCACAACCTTTTTGAAGAGAAAGGAGAGCCGAAGCGGTATCGAACCGAGGTCCTTCCGCCTACCAGCCTAACGCCTTACCGCTAGGCCAAACCGTCTCACACTGTTTTCAAATAATACCATGGCAGTGAAGTATCATGACAGTAAAGTATTTAAGTAAGGGGAAAGTCACCAGTGCAAAGCAGCAGCTTGTGTGATTTGCAACTTGCTCATTCAACAGTTGTGTGGGACAAAGTCACAACGACAGTGTGCAGAGAACCAGCTGTTGAGAACAACTGAGGCAAAGCCTGCCCAGCTCACTACGTGAGAAGCCCAGTTCCACCCCCCTGTTCACACAGCTCATGGGCTCCCACGAATCACTTTGATGGTGACAGTGTACTAATCACTTTGATGGTGACAATGTACTGTTAAACACAGACCCCACCCCATCCCACCCCCTACCCCCACGAATCACTTTGATGGTGACAATGTACTGTTAAACCAACCCCCCCACCCCCAAACCACCACCACCCCCCACCCCACCACCCACCCACCCCACATCACTTTGAGGGTGACAATGTACTGTTAAACAACAGACCCCCCACCCCATCCCCCACCCCCACGAATCACTTTGATGGTGACAATGTACTGTTAAACACAGAACCCCCCCCCCCCCCCAGCCACCCCCCACCCCCACGAATCACTTTGATGGTGACAATGTACTGTTAAACACAGACCCCACCCCATTCCCCACCCCCACCCCCACGAATCACTTTGATGGTGACAATGTACTGTTAAACACAGAACCCCCCCCCCCCCACCACCCCACCCACCACCCCCCACCCCACGAATCACTTTGATGGTGACAATGTACTTTTAAAACACTGACCCCCACCCCCCACCCACCACCCCCCCCCACGAATCACTTTGATGGTGACAATGTACTTAAACACAGACCCCCACCCCCACCCCCCCCACCCCCCCCC
The DNA here is from genome assembly GCA_018857735.1 of Alviniconcha marisindica. NCBI lineage: Eukaryota > Metazoa > Mollusca > Gastropoda > Provannidae > Alviniconcha > Alviniconcha marisindica. Next base: position 16,869 of record JABMCL010003081.1, read on the forward strand.
CGAATCACTTTGATGGTGACAATGTACTGTTAAACACAGCCCCCCCCACCCCCCCCACCACCCCCCACGAATCACTTTGATGGTGACAATGTACTGTTAACACACAGCCCCCCCCCCCCCCCCACCCCATCCCTCCACCCCCACGTTCTTTTTGATTGACTGTTTGATTGATTGATTGATTGATGATCGCTTATATAGCGCTATTCTCCGCTCTCTTGAGCAGACTCACTGCGCTCGCATGTAATTCTACATGAGTGACTAGCTTTTTATAGCGCGTTTTTTTAAATATCCACAGAAGTGGTGTACTTACAGCGCTGGCATGGCTGGTGCCACATGAAACTGCTGCCGTCTCGGCGCAAGGTCTGTGTACACCATACAACCATGCTCCAGTGTCACTCATGCAAAGCCACATACGTAAGGTACATGTATGCGTGTTTAACTGTAACCTGCCACCTGCACTTTTGGCAGAATGACCGGGATCTTTTACGTGCTATTGCGGTGGAACGGATACCGAAATAAGAGTCAGCACAGAAAGTCGACCCTGGAGAAGAAAATTCTCCCGCCGCTCCTGCAGAGATTCGAACCCGCGACCTTTCAATCACGAGTCCGGCGCTCTAACCACTCAGCTATCCCCGCCCTTTTGTGACCTCGGTTTCCGCCAATACCTCTGTGGAAACAAGTCGGCGTTAAGCAAGTCATACAACTAAGTAAGTAAACATGGTGCTTAACGTCCACAGAAACCGTACGGCATATTAGGGACGGGGAGAAGGGGGGGAAGGGGTATGGAGGTGGGGGGGAGAGGGAGATTATCTACCTATCGCTACACTGTCACCACCAGAATGATTCCTGCATTAAGATGGGCACAGAAACAAAATACTGAGAGCCATTTTAATGTTTCAGTAGGAAGTGATGGACAAAGTCACAGGACCGTGTCCACAAACCACAACCTTTTTGAAGATAAAGGAGAGCCGAAGCGGTATCGAACCGAGGTCCTTCCGCTTGCCAACCTAACGCCTTACCGCTAGGCCAAAACCGGCTCTCTTTTCAAACAGCTGAACGATCTACGCTATAAATATGTGGGACTATAATTTAAGTCGCGCTGACCGAGCGTGGACATACAGCGCCCCCTGGGGCAGACCAGTTAAGTGGTCATAACGGGGGAATTAGGACAGGTCTGGCCACGACTGCCGGAGGTGTGTGTGTGTATAGATATCTACGTGTGCACAACGCAAGGAAAGCATAGTTCAGGAACTGTGTGAGAGTCGAGGTGGCCGTCCTGGGCTGTCCGTCCTAACGAGCCTTCTGGTTTCCGTGGACGTAAAGCTATATTGAACCATGCTTCGGCATTGGTCTCAGCTTGTCCCTAATATGTCAGCTGACATCTGAGGACATTAAGCAACACTACCTACCAACGCAAGGAAAGCCCCCTGTCAATAGCTTACACGTCATGTGACAGCACTGACCGAGTCAGCAGGATTTTCGGGTCCGGATTTTCTGCGCTGGGTGAAAACTGGCCGAGGACCGGCCGCCCGTAGCGTAGTGGTTATAGCGCTTCGGACTGCGGGTCGGAAGGTCTTGGGTTCGAATCCGATTACAGTCATGTGGGATTTTTCAGCCTTGATTGGCTCCTAATCAAATTCAGCCATAGCTTGGAGGCAGGCTGGGTGAGCAGGTGATCTTTCAATCCGCTGCGGATTAAACAGAGAAAATGACACGCGTGTGCTGCATATCCCTTTACCTCTCTGTCATTCTCTCTGTCTGCCTGTCTGACAGTACAATCCTTCGGTATTTGTTTGGTAAGTATCCGAAGAAAATCCAGATGTGTAATAAAGTATCAAAGTCGCAAGTCTGTGTGAAACAGTTCCGCGAAATATTGACTGTCACCGGGCGTGGACCTTTCTTGAGTATACTCACGAGGGAGGTCGCCAAGGTAACCGAGATCCGGCGAAAGCAAGGCTGGGTTCTACATTAACATCGGGTCTTTCTGGGAATCATTTCTTACTACGCTAAGTCACGGCAGGTCACCAGATCGAAACGGAGTTTGGATTGTGCAAAACTGGCAATCAAACCTCCCTTTCCATCTCGCGACCCGCCCTGACAAGCTTATCAAGAAAGACCGCGTGTCAGTACAGAACCCAGCCTCGCTTTCGACCTCCTGATCCGGGGTGACCTGTTTCACCGTGACCGGTCCATGAAGTGTAGCAGCCTTGTCGAAAAGTCCGTCATTCGGCAAGACTTGTGTCACGATATTCCACATCGACCCTGCATCGACCCTGCACAGTGTAAACATAGCATGACCGCTCCAAATTTGCATTCAAAAGTTCACAGACAGAAGGGGTTCGTCCCGTTTTGACCCCGAGACTTTGTCCGCTGTATTAGTTTTGCTAAAAGATCTATCCAGCTTTTCTTTCACAGTTTCCGACACTGTCGCGCGTTTGATTGGCGTATTTAGTGCTTGTTTGGGGACGTGCTAACCAAGAGAACGTGTGTGAAGGGAGAAGAAGAAACCTGCTCGTACTTAAAACGGACCTTTCCAACGAATGTCACATAAGTTCTTATTAATCTTCGTGTCTGTCACCGGAGGCTCTAGCAGTCTGTTTGATATGACGTCTGTCTCACTTTTGCGTTGGGCACAGGCAATAGTCATATATTCTTGTTGTCTCACTTGTACTTTCGCGGATTGACTATTGCAATTCTCTCTTAGCCGGCCTCCCAGTGTCCTTGATCTCTAAGCTTCAGAGAGTGCAAAACTGTGCAGCCCGTCTTTTAGTTCGTGCATGCCGCGCCAATACTCACTCAGCTTCACTGGTTACCTGTCAAAGCCTCGTATCTCTTACAAAATAGCCTGCCTTTGTTTCAATGCCTTTAAGCTCTCGCTTATCGCTGATATCCTTCATCTCTATTCTCCTTGTCGATTTCTTCGCTCCAGTGTTGACACCCGCCTTTTAAAATTTCCGCTGATTAAGTACACTATGAAAGATGATCGTGTCTTCTCTCACTTTGGCCCTTCTGTCTGGAACTCACTTTCACCGCACATTAGAAATGCCACAACAATCACTACTTTCAAGTCCGCTGTGAAAACACATCTTTTCAACCTGTATGAGTCTGGCTAAACTGCAGCCCTGTTTGATTTTACATATATATATACAAGTGTTTGTGTGCGTGAGTGTGAGTGTGTGTGTGTGTGTGTGTGTGTGTGTGTGTGTGTGTGTGTGTGTGTGTGTGTGTGTGTGTGTGTAGAGAGAGAGAGAGAGAGAGAGAGAGTATGATGATGATGAAGTGATGCTTAATGTCCTCAGATCTTTACGTCCACGAAAACCAGAAGGCTCGTTAGGACGGACAGCCCAGGACGGCCACCTCGACTCTCAAACAGCTCCTGAACTATGAGAGAGAGTGTACCTCAATGTATATATTATTATGTATGCCTTGTTTCTGTTTTGCACAGGTATGTTAACCAACTCTCGCGCCTTCGATGACGTTCTTTGTAATGCGCTCAGAGCTTCTTCTTTTTTAAGTCTGCGATTTAGCAATAATCGTTCTCACTATTATTATTCATGTTTACAGCTAGTCTCAAATCACTCCCGAAGACCGGTATTTTGTGATTGAACCAGGACAATCAGGTGTGTGTGTGGGGGGGGGGGGTGTCTTGGGGTTCTGTACCTTTGTTACCTGCCTTTACCCATCCATATAATCCAGAACTACAGACGGCCAGCACCTGCCCAAGGTATGGCTTGGTGTTACCTGAATGGGAGAACGCTCATTCAACCCCACAATCTTGAACACACACTCGGGCTGTTCAGTCGGTCTACACAGAAGAGCCAAACTGGACCTGAGCTAATGTTGGCTCAGAGGGTTATGCTGCAATGAATGGAAAATTACGACATTCGCTTACTTAATTTCTCCTCATTGCTGGATACACGCCCTATCTGGGTTGGATTTCTTCGCCTGTCTGTAGCTGTCTTCGTCGCCTGTCTGTGACTGTGTTCCCCACTTGTCTGCCGCTGTATTCTTCACCTGTCTGTTGCTGTATTATTTACCTGTCTGTAGATTTTGTTGTTGTTGTTGTTGCTTGTCTATAGCTGTATTCTTTACATGTCTCTGGCTACATCTCTCGTACGTCTTAACTGTATTTTTCGCCTGTCTGTATCTGTATTATTTTTCAGGTCTGTGGCTGTATTTTTCGCTTGTCTGTAGCTGTATTGTTCACCTGTCTGTAGCTGAATTATTTAAAAGTCTGTGGCTATATTCTTCGCTTGTCTGTAGCTGTATTTTTCACCTTCTGTATCTGTATTATTTAAAAATCTGTGGCTGTATTCTTCGCTTGTCTGTACTGTATTTTTCACCTTCTGTAGCTGTATTATTTAAAGTCTGTGGCTGTATCCCTTGCTTGTCTGTAGCGTATTTTTTTACCTGTTGTACTGATTTTTTAAATTTTGTGGCTGTATTCTTCGCTTGTCTGTAGCTGTATTTTCACCTGTCTGTAGTGATATTTAAAAGTCTGTGGCTGTATTCTTCGCTTGTCTGTAGCTGTATTTTTCACCTGTCTGTAGCTGTATTATTTAAAGTCTCTGGCTGTATACTTCGCTTGTCTGTAGCTGTATTTTCACCTGTCTGTAGCTGTATTATTTAAAAGTCTGTGGCTGTATTTTTCGCTTGTCTGTAGCTGTATTTTTCACCTGTCTGTACTGTATATTTAAAATCTGTGGCTGTATCTTCGCTTGTCTGTAGCTGTATTTTTCACCTGTCTGTAGCTGTATTATTTAAAGTCTGTGGCTGTATCTTGCTTGTCTGTACTGTATTTTTCACCTGTCTGTAGCTGTATTATTTAAAGTCTGTGGCTGTATACTTCGCTTGTCTGTAGCTGTATTTTCACTGTCTGTACTGTATTATTTAAAATCTGTGGCTGTATTCTTCGCTTGTCTGTAGCTGTATTTTTCACCTGTCTGTAGCTGTATTATTTAAAAGTCTGTGGCTGTATTCTTCGCTTGTCTGTAGCTGTATTTTTCACCTGTCTGTAGCTGTATTATTTAAAGTCTGTGGCTGTATCTTCGCTTGTCTGTAGCTGTATTTTTCACCTGTCTGTAGCTGTATTATTTAAAGTCTGTGGCTGTATTCTTCGCTGTCTGTAGCTGTATTTTTCACCTGTCTGTAGCTGTATTATTTAAATGTCTGTGGCTGTATTCTTCGCTTGTCTGTAGCTGTATTTTCACCTGTCTGTAGCTGTATTATTTAAAGTCTGTGGCTGTATTCTTCGCTTGTCTGTAGCTGTATTTTTCACCTGTCTGTAGCTGTACTATTTAAAAGTCTGTGGCTGTATTTTCGCTTGTCTGTAGCTGTATTTTTCACCTGTATGTAGCTGTATTATTTAAAGATTCTGTGGCTGTATCCTTTCGCTTGTCTGTAGCTGTATTTTTCACCTGTCTGTAGCTGTATTATTTAAAGGTCTGTGGCTGTATTCTTTGCTTGTCTGTAACTGTATTTTTCACCTGTCTGTAGCTGTATTATTTAAATGTCTGTGGCTGTTTTCTTCGCTTGTCTGTAGCTGTATTTTTCACCTGTCTGTAGCTGTATTATTTAAATGTCTGTGGCTGTATTCTTCGCTTGTCTGTAGCTGTATTTTCCACCTGTCTGTAGCTGTATTATTTAAAAGTCTGTGGCTATATTCTTCGCTTGTCTGTAGCTGTATTTTCACCTGTCTGTAGCTGTATTATTTAAAAGTCTGTGGCTGTATTCTTCGCTTGTCTGTAGCTGTATCTGCACCTTTCTGCATCTGCGTTCTTCGTCTGTTTGTAGCTGTATTCTTAACCTATCTTTAGCTATATTACTTACCTGTCTGTAGTTGGATCCGTCACCTGTCTATAGTTGTATTGTTTAGTGTGTGGCTGTATTCTTCACCTGTCCATAGCTATATTCTTCACCTGTCTAGAGCTATATTGTTTACTCGTCTGTTGCAAATTCTTCACCTATTCGTGACAGTTTTCCTCCAGTCGCTGCAACGGGAAGAATAGGAAAAATTGGACACGATGTAATGTCAGGATCGGGATTGCAGAGACGACGATGAAAGGAATTAAAGATTGGGAGAGTGAAGCGAGAAAATGAAGGAGGCTGACATTTCCGAACTTCCGTTCCTGTTACCGCTTCATCTCCTCGAGTTTTGTCATCCAATCTCCTTTCATCATTTCCCAATCCCATTTAATGTTGTCACCAGAACCAAGCCATGCACGCGGTCTTGCGCTTTTTTGTGTTGTGTTGTGTTGTTGTTGTTGTTGTTGTTGTTGTTGTTGTTGTTGTCGTCGTTGTTTTTGTGTGTGTGTGTGTGTGTGGTTTTGTGTTTGTTTTTTTTGTGTGGTTTTTGTTTGTTTGTTGGGTGTTGCTTTACGTCCACAGAACCGTAGGCTTATTAGGGACGGGAGCCCAGGACGGCCACCTCGACTTTCACACAGCTCCTGAACTCTGTAAGTTAGTTGGTTGAGTGTTGCTTTACGTCCACAGAAACCGTAGGCTTATTAGGGACGGGAGCCCAGGACGGCCACCTCGACTTTCACACAGCTCCTGGACTCTGTAAGTTAGTTGGTTGAGTGTTGCTTTACGTCCACAGAAACGTAGGCTTATTAGGGACGGGAGCCCAGGACGTCCACCTCGACTTTCACACAGCTCCTGAGTCTGGAAGAAGTTCACAGCTCCTGGCTGTCTGCGTCCTCGTTTTTTCTTTGTTGCTTTACGTCCACGGAAGCGAGATGGCTTATTAGGGACGGGGACAGAGTGGGAAGGAGGGACGAAAGAGTGAAGGCTCGACCGCGGAAACCGCCCGAAAAAGACCGGAGAGACCGTGGACCGCCGCCAGAACAATGGAAGTGTTAGGCGGTGTCCCCTCGCCATTGCCCAGCGACTTGTGTTTCAATGCTGTTTCAACTGCTGTGCTTGGGCATAGTCACAAAGACAATGTCCGTTGCACTGCTGTTGACGAACAACTTGGACAACTCAAAGCAAAGGAAGTCCAACTTTCTCAGCCCAGCTCCACCTCCCTACTCATGATCTCTTCTGGACTAACTTGAGGGTCCAGCTCCACCTCCCTGCTCTAAGATCTCGCCTGGAACCCTGGTGCGCTTTGAAGTAAATCTAAAAAAAAAAGTAAACATGGTGCTTAACGTCCACAGAAACCATAAGGCTTATTAGGGACGGGAAGAATAGGGGGAAGGGGGTAGGGAGGTGGGGGAAGAGGGAGAGTATATACCTATCACTACACTGTCACCACCAGAATGACCTGCATTAAGATGGGCAGCGATGAGAGCCATTTTAATGTTTCATTAATTGCGATGGATAAAGTCCCAAGACTGTGTCCACAAACCACAACTTTTGAAGAGAAAGGAGAGCCGAAGCGGTATCGAACCGAGGTCCTTCCGCTTACCAGCCTACCGCCTTACCGCTAGGCCAAACCGGCTCTCGTGCGCTTTAAGTAAGTAAACATGGTGTTTAACGTCCACAGAAACCACAAGGTTTATTAGGGACGGGGAGAAGGGGGGGGGAGGGGGTATGGAGGTGGGGGGAGAGGGAGATTATATATATACCTATCGCTACACTGTCACCACCAGAATGATTCCTGCATTAAGATGGACAGCGATGAGAGCCATTTTAATGTTTCATTAACTGCGATGGATAAAGACACAAGACTGTGTCCACAAACCACAACTTTTGAAGAGAAAGGAGAGCCGAAGCGGTATCGAACCGAGGTCCTTCCTCTTACCAGCCTACCGCCTTACCGCTGGGCCACACCGGCTCTCGTGCGCTTTGGCCATGGACCTGTAGATATAGGTCCATGGGTCCATGCTTTGGCCCACAGCTGGAGGGGAAAGGGCCAGACCGGGCTAATCAGTCCTGCGCTGATCTGGGGTCTGAGGATCATGCTGAACTGCTGGTTACCGCACGTAATCAATGCACGCCGTGCAGTCAGGCAAAATGGAACACACGCCCATTTCTGGCTACGTTTTGTCACAGGCACTGTGCCTACCGTACCTATCTCTGCGTTGGTTGGTAACAGACATTGTAGTACCAGGTAAAATATCTGATTTGATTTAAACAAGAATTTATTCAAGCACAAAATAAAGACACCATGACAACATCATGAGCACGCACGGGCACACACACACACACACAACACACACACACACACACACACACACACACACACACACACACACACACACACACACACACACACAACCCCCACACACACACACACACACTCACACACACACCCCACACTCGCACACACTCACACACACACACACACAACACACACACACACACACAACACACACACACACACACACACACACACACACACACACACACACACATACACACACACACACACTCACACACATAATGATATAAGGAATGATTGTACTGCATTCGTAGATGTATGTCAAAAACATGTCAAACTGTAATGGATAATTCAGTCAGTACACGTATAGTTTTTTTTATTTATTTTTTATTTTTATAGACAGAATGAAGTATGAATGAATGTGAACTTGTTAGTGTATTGGATGTATGTTGTACGATTAAACGCCCCACAACGATGTGCTTGGCAAAAAAAATCAAAAAATCATGAGCACTTCATCAAGCTTCTGGCTTATACATCCTTATATACATTACATATACATACTTATACATCTGATTTGATTATAAACACGACACTATCGTAAATATATCTGGTTTGATTATAGACATTGTACTACCCTGTAGCTGGTTTGATCATAGACACTGCAATTACCCTTTATCTGGTTTGGTTATGGACACTATGCTACCTTATCTCTGGTTTGGTATTAGACACTATGCTACCTTATATCTGCTTTGGTATTAGACACTATGCTACCTTATCTCTGGTTTGGTTTTAGACACTGTACTGCCTTATCTCAGGTTTGGTTATGTGCACCCCATTTCTGGTTTGGTTATAGACACCACTACCTTGTCTCCGGTTTGATCATAAACACCACACGTACCCTATCTGAATGTTTGGTTAGAGACACCATTACATTGTCTCACACGTACCCTGTCTCTGGTTTGGTTATGGACACTATACTACCCTAACTCTGGTTTGGCAAAATAGTTTTGGTTGATACCGAAACCACTATTGAAAGCTAGTATAGGGAGAGACAGACAGACAGACAGACAGACAGACAGAGACAGAAAGTAAGTATCATCAGAGCTCAGCAGCTGTGTGAAAGTCGAGGTGGCCGTCCTGGGCTCCCGTCCCTAATAAGCCTACGGTTTCTGTGGACGTAAAGCATCACTCAGCCACAGAGTATCCCCACCATGCTGTCACTGTCCACTGATTCTGCATCAACCTAAGCAAGGTTGTGAGCCCTTTCGCTGTTTTTTTACTCCTTACGGGCGAGTGCCGGGCGTACAGGAGGCATTGCTCTGTTGCCTGGATGGGGGCAACCTCTCCAGTCATACGTGTAATGCTGTTGACCTTCAGAATCAAGCTGTACAGCCAAACGTCGTCACAAACCTGCTCGTCCTGTCGTGTTGCCCAATGACACGAACCACGGGCCAAGCCCAGACCCGGCTGTTTTGCCGTTGGCTTAAGCTTGTCGTGCTGCAGGGCAGGCAAAGGCACTTAGTGCTGCTCGCCAAATGAAATGATACAAACACATCGGCTGGTCTTTGGTCGATGGAACAGCGCCCGCCCGCTTGCCCATACAGTGGGCCAGTTTGTGGAGGCACTGTGGGGTGCGGTTGTGGGCGAATAGCTGCCTAACCCGTTTAAAGAATTTGGCAACAAACAAACAAAACAGGCCATCCTATTCAATCAACTATACGACCTTTCTATAAAATTGATGTTGGTGACGCTACTTATGTAATGTTAGGGCGGTACTAATATAAGTAATCTTGCTTGTTGCACGGTCCAACTGCTCTGTTGTTATTGTATTGTTATGTATGAAATACATTTTGTTTAAACCAACTATACGACTTAAGTTGTACTAAATATTTTTAGCAAATTACCTATTCCGTTTGATGAAATTAGCAAATAAAAGGTATGTACGCTAAACTGTACTAAATATTTTCAGCAAATTACCCCCTCTCTCTCTCTCTCTCTCTCTCTCTCTCTCTCTCTCTCTCTCTCTCTCTCTCTCTCTCTCTCTCTCTCTCTCTCTCTCTCTCTCTCTCTTTCATTCGAGTTTTTCTAAAATGAGTGTTATTTTTATGTCAACGAACGAAATGCAATTCTGATGACTTCTGCATATTTGTATGTCTAACTGCATTGATCTATTGTCTGTTCGTGCTTATGCGTTTGTAGTATAATTGTTCTTCTCTATGTTTGTAGTGTAGCAAGGACTGGCTGTTAGGTCCAAACGGACCTAAAGCGACTATCCTTGAGAATAAAAGTTTACGAGTTCGAGTTCTATTCTGTGTGTAATGCATGCGCACCTTTTGAAGTGGGTCTTGACGCCTTTACATCAACCGACAGCGTACGCTCTTTTGTTCTGGGTTTCTCCGCGCTCGTGTCCTTCCAGATCGGTGAAACTTCACAGCCGCTGATAATCCTCAACCCTCAGCATTGCGGCGACGTGTTGACGCTCACGTCTGGACCGTCACTGCAGTCTTCACTTGTGTTGGCACACTCTT
>JABMCL010003081.1:37500-42500 GCA_018857735.1 Alviniconcha marisindica
CGCAAGGACGCCGTGGCACTTGTCAGTGATGGCAAACTCCAAACACCGGCGGTTGGCTTCCACTGTAAGCATCGGGCATCACCATTCTTACACAGAGCATTGACCCTTTCCCTGTCAAAGAATTTGTGCTGCTGGTGTCATTCCGTCCCATAAGAGTCTTGCACTTTTTACAGACAGGTTAACCCCTTCGCTGCCGTGATGTCACTTGGAAACGACCCATAATAGTGCGAAATCTGAAACCCTTAAGCCTTTTTGTCTTATTTTTTGCACTGGCACGTCAAAGGATTTTCATCAAAATGCATAGCACTGAAAATAGATGTTATAGGACCGGAAAATATACCGTCTACAGGCGCGGCCGTGCATCGTTAAGCCTGGACATTTTACAGGCTGGGGCAGTGAAGGGGTTAAGCCAGCCAGAAACGGTCATTTTCTACAACTTTGCCTCTCTTGGGCATGCACGAACAGTCAGAATTTGGGCAGGATGTCCCATGACGTATTTCTGGCAGATGAATACAGAATATAGAATCCTTATTGTCTATGTGTGCGGACGTAGAAATTTGTCGATCGACTGCATACAATTACAGCATAATACGTAAATACGCACAATACAGTAAAAACAAAATTTCACTCAGTCATACATGCATACCAGCCGCTCACTCAACACTGTCAAAATCAAATAAACACTTTGAGAAACACTTGGTCGTAGATGACATATGACGTCACAAGGGCAAGGGGAAAGAGTTACGTCAAATTTGTACGCCGCCAGTAAACTGACTTTCAAACAATCAGAGACGACACTATAATTATTTAACATCAGTCACAATGTAGTCCTGGGCATGCTGGTAAGCCAGCTATGGACAATCTCTCGATCAGCAAAGAACTCAGCAATCAAGCCATGAATCGAGGTTGTTGCCAGTAGCGTCACGAGGGCTTTTAGGCTACATCTATCAGCTGATACCGATCTACTATCTGGACATGGGTCTAGATCTGGACTCGTTGATTAAGACGTCGTGGCCAGGTGGAAGCAATCCATCACTGTTCGAGTTGTCAAGACATTCCTACGCCTCAGGATTGAGAAGAAGAGATGGGGTGGGGGAAGGAGGGGGAGGTGTGTGGGGGGGGGGGGGGGGGGGGGGGGGGGGTAACAGCCTTTCCACACTAGATACGTCGCAAGGGCGACAACTTTAATACTCGTGTACTAATGAATTAGCAGCGCATGCGCAGGTTCCCCATTCAACACTTTTTGACATACTTAGTACCGTACCTTTAACTGTTACCTCCCTTACCACGTTATTCTGATTTTGCTACAGTCCTTTATTGTTACCATGCATGTACCTTGTAACGTAACTTGTTACGCCCAACCATTACCTGTATTGTTACCACACCTTGTTACCTGCCGCACCATGTTACATACACCGCTATCATGCCTTGTTACCGAACCATGTTTCAACATCGTGTTACAATTAGTACTGAGTTACAATGGCTTGTTATTAGACACTTTTTATAATGTCTTCTTTTTTTCCTTTTTTCTTTTTTCTTTTCTCTTTTTTTTCTTTCTTTCTTTCTTTTTCTTTTTACTAAGCCTTGTTACAATGCTTTTTACGAAGTACCTTGTTACCATACCTGTCTTGTTAGCATGATTTACTACAATACCATCTTATCGTGTTTGTTAGCATACCTCGTGATCATACCTTAAGGACCAGTCTGGTCCAGATATAAAGTCTTCGGATACTTAACATAATCCAGGCTTTTTTCCCCTGCTCTTCCATTGGTAAAGAGCCAATCAACACGGCCCCCGCTAGGGGTGGGCGGACGGGGGCAGGGTGGGGGCTAAAACTGGAAATAAAAAAGTATTTGTTACATAAATTAATAATAAGCTAAAAGGTATATAAAGATGTAGCCTGCAGATGAGAATAGTTGCACTTTTACTACGATTTCAGGCTAACGTGCCTCTTTGCTTGGTGTCCCCTTTAAGTGTATTACCATGACCACACTTCGTTGCCCTACCTTCCACATTCACGGTCTATCGGTCTAACCAAGGCGACAAAACGTGCAGCTGTTGTACTTTTTTTAACTTAGATATCAGTACATGTAATGTGTGTGAGTGTGTGCGTGCGTGCGTGCGTGCGTGCGTGCGTGCGTGTGTGTGTGTGTGTGTGTGTGTGTGTGTGTGTGTGTGTGTGTGTGTGTGTGTGTGAGAGAGAGAGAGAGAGACAGAGAGACAGATAGACAGACAGACAGACAGGCAGGCAGGCAGACAGACAGACAAAGACAGAGACAGAGGTAGACAAACAAAGCGAACGAGAGACAGAGTTTAAAAGCAATACAGATCAACAAAACAAAATAATGTAGTGATTCAAGTGTTCAACACCAGTTGTGTGCAAGTCGTTGAACTTCAAAAACAGTAAATCAGACCTTTCTCCGCAGTCTGTTTACCCTTCTTTTCAAACTTGATGAATCCATTGAATAATAAACAAATGGTGCTGCTTTGAACTTTCCTGTTTCGTGACAATGCCATTGGTGTTGCATGACTGATGTTATAATAATAATACCGAAAACCTGTTAGGCGCATATTGTACGCTACAAACTTCACAATGCGCTGTACAATAATATAACCTGACAAAAATGTCATTACACCCTAAGTCAGTCCATGCTTACCTTCAACCTTATCAAGTCATACCAACCATTCCATCAAACATATTTACATGACATGTATACACAACACACGATCAAACGGCACAATCGCTCAGTCTCTATATTGCCATATTTTGACAACTTACAGAGAGCTACAGGCAGCAGTGGCCTTGTGGTGTACTGAAAGCAATACACAATTTCAGTTCAACACTCACTGACATGGAGATAATAAAACATAGCACCACAGAACACACACACACACACACACACACACACACACACACACACACACACACACACACACACACACACACACACACACATCGAGGAATGAGGAAAGATTATTGCTGACGAAGGGGTGACAAAACGTGCTGGAGTGAACATTTCGGCATGATTTGTCACTACGTGATGACAAAATATACAGGGGTGACAAAACATGCGGGCAGTGCATCGAATTTAACACGTTTCGCAACCTTGGTGACAAAACATGCTGGGGTGACACAACATGTAGGCAGTGCTGATCACGTTTAACACATTTCGTCACCTTGGTAACAAAACGTGCCGGTGTGACAAAACGTGCCACTAGAAGGCTTGCACTCTACAGCATTGTAAGGTACACCTGCAAACAGAAAATGTATCTAATCTTCATCAACCTCTGCAACGTTGCCTGTGTTACGGACCCTTCAGGACCTGTGTGACGTTGTCGAGTTGATAACATCGGTGATAACACTGACAACTGGCTGCGGCTAGACAGCAGAATGATAACATCAATCTTCACCAGTGTCCTTCCAACCGCATACCCACTCAATGCGTGCGTGTGGAGCCCACTGAGTTAGTAAGTAAACATGGTGCTTAACGTCCACAGAAACCATGAGGCTTATTAGGGACGGGGAGAAGGCGGGGGGGGGGGGGGGGGGGGGGGGGGGGGGGGGGTTGGGTAGTGTGTGTGTGTGTGTGTGTGTGTGTGTGTGTGTGTGTGTGTGTGTGTGTGCGCGCGCGCGCGCGCGCGCTCTCATCGCTGCCCACCTTAATGCAGAAGTCATTCTGGTGGTGACAGTGTAGCGATAGATATAATAAATCTCCCTCACCAACTAAGCTGGAGGCAGACTCCGTCTTATCGGTGTTTTCTTCCCTGCTCCTCAACTTCAATGTCTTCTTTCATGGTGCTTTACGTCCACAAAAACCATATGGCTTATTATGGACAGGGGACGAATGGGGCAGGGCAGAGCTCAGGAGCTGTGTGAAAGTGGAGGTGGCCGTCCTGGGCTCCCCGTCCTTAATAAGCCTGCTGGTTTCTGTGGACGTAAAGCGACACTGAAACGAAAATGGGATCCCAGTAAACATGTTGGATTCGATCTGCATCCGATCCGGATCGCCTTGGAAGCATTGGCCAGAAACGGGCCGGATGATTCTTGCACACCGGCTTGCTTCCGAACCGGATCCGTTTGGCCAAAAGCTGACACAGTCAGCCAGAAATAAATTGGATCCGGGCTGGTTTTGCACAATATGATCCGGGACGTCTGTCGATGATTGCAACCGAGTCTGAAAGTGGAAAACTAGCAGCGGGCCGGGTGCGTCCTGCCAGAAACCGCCCTCCCTGCCTTCAGATCGGCACTGAAGGGGTGAGTGCACAGGTCTAATCGCGATGAGGGTCACTGGCCTTTAAATCCAGTCTTTAGCTCTACTACGAGCACTGGATAAACACATCTTAATGTAGGTCTAACCAGCCTTTAGAGTAGTGTGTGTGTGTGTGTGTGTGTGTGTGTGTGTGTGTGTGTGTGTGTGTGTGTGTGTGTGTGTGTGTGTGTGTGTTTCTTTCGCGCACAACGTTACTGTAGGGTTAGTTCCTCGATGATCAATGTATCTAATGTATCTACATTATCATGAACAAAGAAGGACACTGCTTGTGGGGAAAGCGCAATACTGATGAAAAACTCAGGAGCGGATGAGAGGAGGGTTGTTGTGCGTCGGCATAGTTTAAGATACCCGTTTGGAAATGGGGATGATTCAGTCGACGTCTTCTGTCCCTACGAACATGCACAAACACTGTCACAAACACTGTCACACACACACACACACACACACACACACGCACACACACACACACACACACCACACACACACACACACACACACACCACACACACACACACACACCACACACCACACACAACACACTCCACACACACACACACCACACACACACACACACACCCACACACACAACACACACACACACCCCCTTCACACACACCACACACATCCTCTCACTCCCTTCTACACACAACCACAACCCTCTCTTTCATTACACACACACACCACATACCTTCTCTCTCTCTCTTTCACACACACACACAGATACTCTC
>JABMCL010003081.1:47500-50000 GCA_018857735.1 Alviniconcha marisindica
GTGTAAAACAGTCAAGGTCTTGACTGACCACATGAGTGTAAAGTCTTGAGAGTCGTTGACTGACCACATGAGTGTAAAACAGTCTTCGAGGTCGTTGACTGACCACATGAGTGTAAAACAGTCTTCAAGAGTCGTTGACTGACCACATGAGTGTAAAAGTCTTGGAGGTCGTTGACTGACCACATGAGTGTAAAAAGTCTTGGAGGTCGTTGACTGACCACATGGGTGTAAAAGGGCTTGGAGGTCGTTGACTGACCACATGAGTGTAAAAAGTCTTGGAGGTCGTTGACTGACCACATGGGTGTAAACGTCTTGGAGGTCGTTGACTGACCACATGGTGTAAAAGTCTTGGAGGTCGTTGACTGACCACATGGGTGTAAAAGTCTTGGAGGTCATTGACTGACCACATGAGGGGTAAAAGTCTTGGAGGTCGTTGACTGACCACATGGGTGTAAAAGTCTTGGAGGTCGTTGACTGACCACATGAGTGTAAAAGTCTTGGAGGTCGTTGACTGACCACATGGTGTAAAAGGTCTTGGAGGTCGTTGACTGACCACATGAGTGTAAAGTCTTGGAGGTCGTTGACTGACCACATGAGTGTAAAAGTCTTGGAGGTCGTTGACTGACCACATGGGTGTAAAACAGTCTTCAAGGTCGTTGACTGACCACATATTGTAAAAGGTCTTCAGGGTCGTTGACTGACCACGTGAGTGTAAAACGTGTTGAGGTCGTTGACTGACCACATGGGTGTAAACGTCTTAGGGTCGTTGACTGACCACGTGAGTGTAAAAAGTTTTCAAGGTCGTTGACTGACCACATGGGTGTAACAGTCTTGAGGGTCGTTGACTGACCACGTGAGTGTAAAAGTCTTTGCAGAGGTCGTTGACTGACCACATGGGTGTGAACAGTTCTTCAAGGTCGTTGACTGACCACATGAGTGTAAAGGTCTTGGAGGTCGTTGACTGACCACATGGGATGTAAAACGTGTTTCAGGTCGTTGACTGACCACATGGGTGTAAAGTGTCTTGGAGGGTCGTTGACTGACCACATGAGTGTAAAAGTGTTGGAGGTCGTTGACTGACCACTTGGGTGTGAAAAGTCTTGGGTCGTTGACTGACCACATGAGTGTAAAAGTCTTGGAGGTCGTTGACTGACCACATGGGTGTAAAGCTGTCTTGGAGGGTCGTTGACTGACCAGTGAGTGTAAAACGTGTTGGAGGTCGTTGACTGACCACATGGGTGTAAAAGTCTTGGAGGTCGTTGACTGACCACATGGTGTAAAAGTCTTGGAGGTCGTTGACTGACCACATGGGTGTAAAAGTCTTGGAGGTCATTGATTGACCACATGAATGTAAAAGTCTTGGAGGTCGTTGACTGACCACATGGGTGTAAACTGTCTTGAAGGCGTTGACTGACCACATGGGTGTAAAAGTCTTGGAGGTCATTGATTGACCACATGAGTGTAAAAGTCTTGGAGGCCGTTGACTGACCACATGGGTGTAAGTAAAACAGCCATCGGCGTGGCTGACTGACCACAAAATTGTAAAAGTGTCTTGAGGGTCTTTGACTGACCACGTGAGTGTAAAACAGTTTTCAAGGTCGTTGACTGACCGCATAAGTGTGAACAGTCTTCAGGGTCGTTTACTGACCACATGAGTGTAAAAGTCTTGGAGGTCGTTGACTGACCACATGGGTGTAAAGCTGTCTTGAGGGTCGTTGACTGACCACGTGAGTGTAAAACAGTTTTCAAGGTCGTTGACTGACCGCATGAGTGTGAACAGTCTTCAAGATCGTTTACTGTCCACATGAGTGTAAAAGTCTTGGAGGTCGTTGACTGACCACATGGGTGTAAAACAGTTTTCAAGGTCGTTGACTGACCACATGGGTGTAAAGCTGTCTTGAGGGTCGTTGACTGACCACATGAATGTAAAAACGTCTTGGAGGTCGTTGACTGACCACATGGGTGTAAAGCAGTCTTGGAGGTCGTTGACTGACCACATGAGGGGTAAAAGGGCTTGGAGGTCGTTGACTGACCACATGGGTGTAAAAGTCTTGGAGGTCGTTGACTTTACCAGATGAGTGTAAAAGTCTTGGAGGTCGTTGACTGACCACATGGGTGTAAAAGTCTTGGAGGGGCGTTGACTGACCACATGAATGTAAAAGTCTTGGAGGTCGTTGACTGACCACGTGAGTGTAAAAGCCTTGGAGGTCGTTGACTGACCACATGGGTGTAAAAGTCTTGGAGGTCGTTGACAGACCACATGAGTGTAAAAGGCTTCAGCGGGTTCCTTGGCTGACCACATGGGTGTAAAACTTGTTGTCTTCTTTTACAGGCCCGAAGCGTATTCGAACCGAGGTCCCTCTGCTTACCAGCCTAACGCCTTACCGCTGGGCCAAACCGGCTCACAAGTCACTCTGATTCTGCTCCTGTTATATCTGATTCTATCTTCCTTGCTAATCTGTTCCGATTCTTCCGCACTTCGTGATTGCTGGCTATGTGT